>NMUG010005062.1:0-13390 GCA_002855965.1 Monotropa hypopitys | reverse complement strand
GGGAGCCATTAGCAGTCAGATGCGACGGATCAAGGATGTAATCGCTGTTCTTCCCCAGCGGAGTCGCCAATTGTGGGTTCCTGTACCCGAGATCCGAGTTGATGATCCAAGATCTGAACCCAAACGACTGCCCGATGGCTCCTGCAATCACAGAAAAAGTGTTAGAACTGCCCGGCGTCGGATGCCGGAAAGGCTCTCCGATGCCTAAGTCAGACGAGTGCTTGAGAGAAATTTTTAGAGACAATAGTTGTTGGGAATCAAAGTTCGTAACCCCTCACCCGTTCTGCAATGCATAGTATTTATAAGTTGCTCACATCGCCCTTAGTCTGGCGTGATTTGCAGTAACCGTCCCGGATATTCCGCCGCAATATCCGGGATCTTATCTCAGTTTCCATTTTGGGTTATCCAGAGAGAGATATCCAGTGTTACCGTTGATTCGGTAACATCCTGGCAGGTCATGCAAGACCCGGACGAACCGTACTGTGTTGTATATAACAGTGACCCAGACATATATTTTGCACCGGTAGTGCTGCTGGGTCGGGGTGACCCTGTCGTATCCTGACCAAAAGGCCCGGTGTACGGGCTAGCTATCCGGGCTAACCCGTCACACTTCTTCCGGTATAATGCTGGGCCAATAGACCTCCAGTTGGTTCGGCCAACCTACTCCAGCCCCAATGGGCCTGCCCTCAACGGGCCAGCTCCGAATACCCGGCCCAACGGCCCATATTTGGTTTGGTTACCACAGTACCTTTCTAAGACTACAATGTAGAGTCTTCGAAACCTACAGTGGTACATTTCGAAGACCACAGGTTAGAAAGCCCCGAGGTAGTACCTTTCTAAGACTACAAGTAGGCATTGCCAGAAATTCAAGTAGTATCTCTCTAAGACTACAGAATTAAAATTTCAGAAACCTACAGTGGTATCTCGCTAAGGCCACGGGTTAAACCGCTCGGATGCACGAGGTAGTACCTTTCTAAGACTACAGGATAGCATTACCGAGAGTCCGAGTAGTATCTTTCTAAGACTACGAAGTTGAACCTCTAAAACCTACAGTGGTACCTTCCGAAGACCATAGGTTAGAAAACCCTAGGGTAGCATCTTTCTAAGACTACTAGTCGGCATTTCCAAAAATCCAAGTAGTACCTTTCTAAGACTACGGACTTGCAATTTCCGAAAACCTACGGTGATACCTTCCCAAGGCCACATGTTAACCTTCTTAAAAGCCCGAGGTAGCACCTTTCTAAGACTACAGGCTGACATCTCTGAGAATCTCAGTAGTACCTTTTTAAGATTACGATCCCGAAATCTCTGTTCGAAACCTACAGTGGCACCTCACTAAGGCCGCAGGTTAAGCATTCAAAAACCCAGGGTAGCACCTCTCTAAGACTACAAGTTTATATTTTCAAAAAAAATTCAGTAGTACCTTTCTAAGACTACAGTTTCAAAAAATTTCAAAAACCTACAGTGGTATCTTTCTAAGACCACAGGTCACAATTTTCAAATCCTCGGCAGTAGCTAATTCGAGCCCCGAGTTCCTATTTTTAAAATCTATACTGGCATCTATCTAAGGCCGTAGGTTCACGTTTTTCAAAAACTCGGGTGACACCTCCCTAAGGCCATAAATTCAAATTTTCAGAAAACAATTTCAGTAGTACCTTTTAAAAGACTACAGATTTCTAGTCCCGAGATCTCGATGGTATCTTTCTAGGACCATCAGCCCACATTTCCAAAAATCTCCCCAGTGACACCTCTCTTATGGTCATTGGATTTAAAATCTCGAAGTACCTTTCTACGATCACAGATTTTCAAAAATCCCGATAGCATCTTCCTACGGCTATTACTTAGGGCAAAAATTTTGCTTACGATAGTATCTTCCTATGGTTATCGTTCAAGTTGCAAAGCTCAGAAATTTGTTTTTTAGTAATATCTACTTATGATTACTAATTGAGTTCCAAAATCACGTTTTTTCAATAATACCTATCTACGGTTATCATTCAAAATTTTAGAAAAAGAGCAACAAATATCTTTCTAGGATTATTAATTAATTTTTTCTGTCTACTTACGGCGAAGATTCGGTTACCTACAATATTCGTTTTCAAAAATCATGCCGACGATAGCATCTTTCTAAGGCTGTCCATTAAAATCAAATTTTTTCGAAACCTTATGATATCTACCTACGATCATAGTGTCCAAATATCAAAAAAATTCGACGTCAACTCCCCACCGGTCGTCCAAACGAATTTTTTTCAAAAAACGCGTTGTCACGAGTATGATCGTCAACCTACGAAAACTTCGGTAATATTTTCCTACGATTACCGTCAAGTCCCTAAAAATCCTAAAAAAATGATGACGTCTTTCTGTAGATTGTCCGAATAAAATTTCAAAATACATTTTTACGATCCTAATTGCCCATTTACAAAAAAAATCGGTATTACTTTCCTACAAGTACCGCTAAGTGTCATACACCACGAATAACATCTTTTTACGGTTATTGTACGAAAAATAATTTCAACATCTTCCTAAAGGTCATCCGAATCTCACTAACGATCGCCCTAGTTGAGTTTAGAACGACATTTGCAAAAATACACTTTTCGCGATCCTATTCGCATGCCTACGAAAATTTCAGTGTTATTTTTCTATAAACATTGTTAAGTGTCAAACGTCACAAATGGCATCTATCCACGGTCATTGTTCAAAAAAAAAATTTAGCGACACCTTTCTACGGTTATCTTTGCAAAAAAAAAAATTCCTAGTGGCGTAATCTTACTAACGATCGCCCTAGTCAAGTTTAAACTGACGTTTTCAAAATTTTGGCTACCGCCCAAAGTACGAGAAATTTACGAACGGACAACATGACGGCTAGAACACTAGCGATGTACGTTCATTATATACTAACAAGAAATGTAGGTTTTCGACTAATTAGCGTATTTCCTAGTACAGGTATTCAAAATTACCAAAGACAGGGAAGAAAAGCAGTCGACTACTTACTTGTATGATCAGATCAGTGTCCACTGGAAGTGAATCGATCTAATGATCAAGCACCAGGACGTTGTTGAATGAAATCCGAGCGAAGTCAGAGCTCTGTCAAGTCTCTCAGAGTCTTCAGAAGCTTCAAAACAGAATGGAGGCTCACTGCCTTCGCGAGCAAATAAGTAGGCTCAATGTCGCAACTATAGTTGCGACATTGGTCAAAACTTTAAATGCTGTCAGTCTCGAGCCACGCGCACAGCTGGCATCCCAAGGGGAAACTTTTGGCATTTTTGGGGAGAAGATAAGATCAGATCCAGAACGCGATCCGTCGGTCCGAACCGCGACTTTAGGAGCCCGATCTGCATCATCGACAACTCCAAAAAACATTTTGATTCAACCAGCAGATTTCAAATTCCTCTGAGGAGACGGGAAAAATCTGAAACATATAAACCGTGAGTCAAAATTTCACACATCAATTAGTCTTTGTTCACTGCCGCTACGCAACGTACACAAAGAAGGGTAGCTGTTGATACCCAAATTTTGGCTCAGCCCCCGCAAGTTCAGAAATCAGCAAAACGATCTTTTTCAGTAACCGTATGCACATCTGGAATGTTCAGACTCACCACGAACAGCCCCGACATCAGTCAAAAATCTTGAAACGATGAACCCGCAACGGTAAAGTGTTAAGGAACATTTACCCGTCTCAGAATTCCATTCTGATGCACCAATAAGAACAAATTTCAAACGGACGGCACAGAAACCGCATCCGAACAGGCAAACAGGCCGGCACAAGCAGAATCATGCACGAACATCCGAAATTCTTCTTCTGAGGAGATTATCAAAGACAATCACATTACAGAGAACCCGGTATAAAAACTAACTTCATCTGATCCAGCACCAGAATTCAGTTGAGGATAAACGTCAATTCGTTCAGATTTCCATGCAGCGGTCAGTCGGCCTCGGAAATCAACGGACGTATTTTGCACGGACCTCGTCTTCAAAATCTGACATTCCCTACGGAACAGATTTTCTGGAAGTTGAGCAGCCCAGGAGGTGCACCAACCGCTTTTCATTTCAGTTAGAATATCAGAGCCGTATTTCAGGGTTTTTCCGGAAAGTGTCGAAATCAAGCCCGGGATATTTGCTATATTCGCGATCCAACACAGCGATCATGAATATCAAATTTAAAATGTTAAAGTCAGAGTTCTCCTAGGGAACGGCAAATCGTAAACAGAAGCTTCGGACCAAGATCAGAACTCCGGGATACTTTTTCAATTTTAAATGTATTTTATTTTATTTTTAATTAATTTTCCCGAAGAAATAAGCTCAAACCGACCTCAGGAACCTTCCAAAATATCTATCCAACACGTGGCTGGCCAGCCACGCGTTTGGAGAGATTTTTCCACAATGTCGCAACTATAGTTGCGACATTATTCAATATATATAGAAAACCTCAGAAACCAAAATACAGACCGAATAACCTCATTCCAAGTCCATTTCAAGCTCAACCACCAAAGCCTCGTGGCATTTTCTCTCAAAACTCTTCCAAAAACTACCAAAACTTCGACCAAAAATCCAGAATACCAAAATCCAACCAAGAACAAGCCTCGTTCTTGAAGTATCTCGAGCTTATTGTTCTTCGGTAAATTAATTTGCCTCTTACTCTCGGGAGACTCTTGGTAGTCTTCTAATTCATAGTTCGGTACTAGTCACTCGGCCGCGTCCGATACTATACCCTACTATGTTTTAAAGAAGCTATCTACAGAAGTCGTCTCCCCGATTTGTACAGATTCAATTAATATATTTACCGAGAATTTTTATATACTTGTCTTTTATGTTTTCAAACATATATCTGTTAAAGAATTCGTTATTTTATGTCTTTCTCCTCGTTAGAATTCGGCACATGCTTGGCTACGCCGGCTCTGCTGTCGCATACGAGAAGAACATAAAAACGTCTTCGCCCCAAAATACTGGTCGTCTAACTCGGAATATATCCAGCTCGGTTATATATGATATCTTATCAATTGTTGCCGCCTAGCTCGGAATATATCCAGCTCGGTTAATATATATGATATCTTATACCCCTTTGTCCATATATACATTACAGCATACATATTCTATCTCTCTTCAGCGATTAACTTTCGCTTTCCCCAAAACACTTTCAAACAAAACAAAAATCCAACATTCGATATCTGAAGTGAAAGCGTGCAGTAGCTGTCAGAATCGGATCGAAGGAATATCTTGTGACTCGGATCATTTCCGGAGCACCTGATATCCCTGGAGGATTTTTCATACTTAAAAGAAAGTAAAATCCCTTCCCCCATTTTCCCAAACCCAGTCGAAGCTCTGTCCGACTGGTAAATTCTTCTTCTAAAGCCCGGTTAAAACATATTCCGGCAATTTTTACAGAAAAACATTTTTCTAGTCGAAGTTCCATCCGACTAAAAAATACAAAAACACCTTAAAAACAAATCTAAATTCCTCGATTCGATGTCTGAAGTGAAAGCTTGCAGTAACTGTCAGAATCAGATCACTGGAATACCTTGTGACCCAGGACATGCCGGTTCACTCGATATTCTTTGGAATTTTCTAAACCAAAGAAAATATAAATATTTCGAAACCGGTCGAATTTCTGCCCGACCGTAAAATACAAACCACTTTCGAAACCCAGTCGGAATTCTGTCCGATTGTAGAAAATCATTTCTCAACCGAAGGTCCTCTCCGGCTCAAATATATTTCAAAACCGGTCGAAGTTCTGTCCGACCGTGAAATACAAAATTACTTTTCAAAACGCAGTCGGGATTTTGTCCAACTGTAGAAAATCATTTTCAGTCGAAGTTCTGTCCGGCTCAAAAATAATCCTCTTTTCTAAACCGGGTCTAAAGTCACTTGTCTTCCTTCCAAATTACCCCTTTTCCAAACCGGGCCGAAATCTGCCCGTCAACAACTATTTCCAGGAGTCTTTCCATTTCATACATCAATCAGTAATAAATCTACATTTCTTTTAGCCGAGAAAACAATTGATTTCGATTCAAGAAGAGATTTACTTTTGAAAAAGAAGTATCGAAAGGGCGAGTGGGGTGCCTAACACCTTTCCCATTCGTAATTAAATCCCCGAACTCGAATTTCTGGTTTTGCAGACACCTTTCCAAAATTAAAAGACATTTTTATTAAACAAAATGATATCTTTTTACGACAAAAATTCCGGTGACTTGGTACACCACAGCTCAATACCAAGTGGCGACTCCGAAAATTCGAAATCGGCATACTCAGGCCACCCTCTGTTTTCAAACAAACCCCCCATATTTTCAATCAAACCCATCAGCGTATATTTTTCCATCCCGGAAAATGGCCCCCAACCGGACGGGGAACGAGGGAAGGACGGAAAAATTTCCCGGCGCGACACCACTGGAAGATGACATGCCTTCCCAAAGACCAAGCGGTAGGGAGACATGCCAATAGGTGTCTTGTAAGCGGTACAGTAGGCCCAAAGTGCATCGTCAAGGTGCAAAGACCAATCTTTCCTATCGGACCGGACCGTTTTTTCAAGAATTCACTTAATTTCTCTATTAGACACCTCTACTTAGCCACTTATTTGCAGACGATAAGGTGTTGCCACCTTATGCGTGATAGAATATCGCCTAACAAGTGCCGCAAAGTATCGATTCAGAAAATGTGTTCCCTCATCACTTATGATGGCTCGCGGATAGCCAAATCTTGTGAAAATATTTGATTGCAAAAACTTTATGACCACTTTATGGTCATTAGTTCTTGTGGCTATCGCTTCCACCCATTTGGACACATAATCAACGGCGACTAGAATATACTCATTCCCATGTGAACAAGGGAACGGACCCATGAAATCTATACCCCATACATCAAAAATTTCAACAATCAAAATTGGAGACAAGGGCATCATATTCCGTCGTGATATGTTTCCGGTCTTTTGGCACCTTAGGCATGCTTGATAAAAGTCATGAGCATCCTTAAAGAGAGTGGGCCAATAAAAACCACTTTGGAGTACTTTTGCGGCCGTTTTCTTGACACTAAAATGACCTCCACATTCGAGAGTGTGACAAAAGTTAAGAATGCTAACAAATTCACTCTCCGGAACACATCTTCGAATGATTTGATCCGAGCATAACTTGAAAAGCTCCAAATCTTCCCAATAATAGTATCTCACTTGGGAGAAGAATCGATCCTTATCGGATTTGGACCAAGTGGAAGGAAATGCTCCCGTGGCAAGATAGTTAATGATATGAGCATACCAAGGAGGGTGCACTTGGCTCACCGCAAAAAGTTGCTCATCCGGAAACGAGTCTTTCAAATATAGGGTGGCACAAATGCTTTCAACCATGATTCTAGAAAGATGATCCGCCACCGAGTTTTCGGATCCTTTCTTATCTCGAATTTCGAGATCAAATTCTTGTAATAATAAAATCCAACGTATCAATCTCGGTTTACTTTCTTGTTTTTCAAGAAGATACCGCAAAGCAGCATGGTCGGTGTAAACAATGATTTTTGAACCAAGAAGATATGGTCGGAATTTATCAAGTGCAAATACTACCACAAGCAACTCTTTTTATGTGGTAGTGTAATTAAGTTGAGCTTCCGAGAGTGTTTTGCTTGTGTAGTATATGGCATGGGGGATACGATCAACGCTTTGGCCTAGGACTGCTCCAACCGCATTGTCGGAAGCATCGCACATGATCTCAAAAGGAAGAGACCAATCGGGTGATCGGATTATAGGAGTGGTAGAAATCATTCCCCTCAAAGTTTCGAAAGAATGTAGGCATGTGGCATCAAATATGAAAGGAGCGTCCTTTGCCAAAAGGTCACAAAGAGGTTTATGGATCTTGGATAAATCTCTAATGAACCTCCTATAGAATCCCGCATGCCCAAGAAACGATCGGATGTGCTTAACAGTAGAGGGGGGAGGTAATTTTGCAATGAGATCAACTTTCGCCTTGTCAACCTCAATCCCCCTCTTTGACACAACATGTCCAAGCACTATGCGTTTTTGAACCATAAAATGGCTCTTCTCCCAACTTAAAACAAGATTTGTCTCTATGCACCGTTTCAACACACACTCTAAATTTTGGAGACAATCATCAAATGATTTTCCAAAAACGGAAAAATCATCCATGAAAACTTCTAGAAAATTTTCCACCATGTCGGAAAAAATAGCCATCATACATCGTTGAAAAGTCGCGGATGCATTACACAAGCCAAATGGCATGTTTCGATATGCATAAGTTCCGTACGGACATGTGAAAGTAGTCTTTCCTTGATCTAAAGGATCGACGGCCACTTGATTATATCCAGAATAACCATCCAAGAAACAATAGTAGCTTTGGCCCGCCAATCTCTCTAAAATTTGATCAATAAATGGAAGGGGGAAATGATCTTTCTTTGTCATAGAATTTAGCTTGTGGTAATCAATACATACACGCCAACCGGTGGTTTGGCGGGTAGGCACAAGCTCGCCCTTCTCATTTGTTATCACTGTGATGCCTGACTTCTTAGGAACAACTGAGTGGGGCTTACCCACTCACTGTCGGTGATGGGGTAGATGATGCCCGCATCGAGGAGTTTAACAACCTCCTTCATCACCACTTCTTTCATTATCGGATTTAACCTCCATTGCATTTCCCGCGAGGGTTTAGCATTTTCTTCCAGGTTAATGCGGTTCATGCAAACGGATGGGTCAATCCCCTTTAAACCGGCTCCCTTAGCCACCCATTATGAAATCAAGCCCACTTTATTGAATTTATTACCTAATTTCCACGGGCATGATAATGAGGACCCTTATGCACATCTTAATGAGTTCATGGACATATGTTCCACTGTGCGTATCTTGCATTTCACGGATGATGCCCTCCGGTTGAAGTTCTTTCCTTATATGCACAGTGGAACATATGTCCATGAACTCATTAAGATGTGCATAAGGGTCCTCATTATCACGCCCATGGAAATTAGGTAATAAATTCAATAAAGTGGGCTTGATTTCATAATGGGTGGCTAAGGGAGCCGGTTTCCCAACATGATTCGGATTCATAAATGGATCGGGCATAAAGTAATCACCAATGGCGGGATAAGCTTGCCCATTGCCTTCGGCATTTGCTTGAGGGTTTTGGTTGTGCTCATTCGCCATCAATGGATTTTGTTGATTATTGCCGGGCGGCAAAGGATTATTCAATCGATCATCAGCCATTAGTATTGGATTGTTACCACGATTGGGTGTTTGATCTCTAGAGGCTGATCGATTAACCCTTGCTGATTTTTCAATCTCTAAATCCAAATCTTCTAAGTTTGGGTGCAATGAGCGGCGCCCGTACATAAAATATCAGAAAATACAAGGTAGAGATACTTACAGTGCACTAGATTCTTCAATGAAATTTTGTTTTCTTCACACTAGTACCTCTTTGTTCCTGAAAGCTTAAGACAAAAGAAAACACAAAAGAAAGTGAAAACTATACTAAACCAAAAATAATAATTTAATTCTACTTGGCCGTTTGACTTTTCCCGGCAACGGTGCCAAGATTTGATCGCTGTCGTGCGCGAGTCAAAAATACTATTTATATTCGAGAATTAACACTACGTAGTAGCGGTAAGTCTAGGGTCGAACACAAAGAAAGTGAATGGCCGAATAGACTAAGTTATTATTTCTAAGTTTAGTTTTGATAAAAAGATGATTGTTTTGAGATTTATGATTGAACGATTGAAAACAATTTTAAATAAAGAACTAAAATTGATTTGACTTAAAATTCAATGGAGAAAGATGCCTAGGGTCATTGCAATTCCTTGTTTCATAGATTTGTAAACAACACGAACGTGCAAAATGGTATGGTGATGATAGACTTCGATTCAACCTATTGCAACTCGATTAAACCGAAGTATGAAAATCCACTAACTCAAAGTAGCATAACGGATCTCCACGTAGCACAACTCGTCTCAAGTGTACAATCCGTCTCTAGGCACAGATTGTCGCATGGCACGACTTGTCTTATGGAGAATCAATTATCTTACTATGATTTGTGATTAGAATTGAAAGTCCATTTCAAGCATATTGAATCTAAAACAACTTGAAGCAAGATAAAGACATCAACTTCAAAGAAGATCAAAGATGAAAATATTTCATTCAATATGAAAGCAATTGTCCTCACACCAACCAATCAAAACAAGAGTTTACAAATACATAGAAAGCAAGGAGATTACAACTTCCCTAGGCTTGAAGAGTTTAGTGCATCCTTGAGGAAGAAGAAGCCATTGGAGATCTCTTGAAGCTTTTTGGATCTATGGAGATTTGAGAATTTAGATCTATAGCCTCCTCTAGGGTTCTCTCTATCAAAAACCAAGTCAAAAATGTTTTCTTTCAATTACATAAGACCCTTATATAGTTCTCCTAAATTCCCCCTCAAAAACACTTAAAAATTTTAAATTTAAAATTCAAATCGCGCAGGCGTCGTCCAGACCATAGGTAGCGTCGTCCGGACGACAGGTAATCTTTAAACCCAAAATGTTGGCTGGTTGTCTCGTCCGGACCATACAAATTCTTCGTCCGGACAAAAGGTAT
Organism: Monotropa hypopitys; assembly: GCA_002855965.1. Classification (NCBI taxonomy): domain Eukaryota; kingdom Viridiplantae; phylum Streptophyta; class Magnoliopsida; order Ericales; family Ericaceae; genus Monotropa; species Monotropa hypopitys. The sequence continues at coordinate 2,844 of NMUG010005062.1, read as the reverse complement.
GTGTCGTCCGGACCATGAATACCTTCGTCCGGACCATGTGGGCACTTGGATTTGCAAGCTTTCTGGGGGCGTCGTCCGGACCATGGTGATGCTTCGTCCGGACGACAGGTGCAGATTTTTGACTCTTTGCTTCTCTTCATGCTAGGCTTCAATGCTTCGACAGTTGGGGACTTCCTCAATGCCATGCAATCTTTTCATTGTCTTCCTTAAGCCTCTAAATGCTCCTTGTTACCGTATTTCCTCTTTATCCTCTAAAATCAAACAAAACACAAAAACTACACCAAAGTTTATTAGATACATGCCTTGGGACTGTCAAAACATGAAATTAAAGAGCGTAAATAGGTATGTTGTCATACCTATCACATCCCTCAACTTACATTTTGCTAGTCCCTTAGCAAAAGAAATAAAAGAAACTGAAGAAGACAAAGGATTAAAGCATAGATTATTAACGAATGAAAAATACTACAAGACTAGAAAGGGATAGTTCCTTTAAACCCCCGGGCAGCCCCGGTAGGACGAGTGAGGTCTCGTGAGGGTTTTTAGCAATGACTACCCACAAAACCTAAAGAATTGCCTGTACAAGATTTATCAATACAGCAAGCCAAAACTCAAAAGCAAAAGAAAGATGCACGGCTCATTATTTTCACAAGTAGGGCACACTAAGCTCACTATTCTAGAAAGATGAAGACAAGCAATGGCACCAACTATTAACGTGCAATGTGATTGAGGCTTTTTCGTCGCTAGTAAGAGAACAACCCAAAAGTCTATCCGGACCGAGTCTCGACTTCAATTCTCCCCGTGTCATGCACTCAACAAATAATATACTAGAAACAAGGTGCATATATAAACCCTCCCTTATGTGCGGGCATAAGGTATGTATATAGAAAATCAAGACATCCCGCACATTTTTGACACGCAAAGACGCTATATTTAAGTGGACGGTCTCGTGACTAGAAAAGCATAGCAATTGGGTGTATCTTCAAGATTCGCATGCACAAAGTGGTTACCAACCAATAGGATCAATTAGGTCTTTTTCTCTGGTTATAATGTTGGGTGAAGGAAGAACTGTGTCGGACACGTACCGGATATGTATTGGACAACTATCGGGCTAATGGTATTGTGTGAGACACTTTGAGAATGGCAGTAGATATAAAATATCGGGCACTCAATATATGGAGCCCATAAATCAATCCTCCCTTTGTTTTCTTTTCAACTCTGCCAATTCTTTTTCTTTTGATTTTTCCCACAACTCAGATGTTCCACCATTGAAGTATACTTTTCGCTTCTTTTACAGTGATTTAGGTGGCACCTCTTTTTTTCCTTTTGGTTCCCATGTATTGATTGAATTTTTTAAAATTTTCATGCTTTTGTAGGGATAATGGGGATGCACCATCAATGAAATATCAACACCCACCTTATTACTCCAAATATATCTCACATATGAATTTCGCCATTCTCCAGGTATTTGATGGAAATATATAGTTCAACAAGGAAATGGCTCATGTAAAAAGGCTCAAAAGGACTGCAAGGGTTGTTTTTGCCAAAGGAACGAACCGGCTCAAAAAAAATTTCAAAGAATGCCTAATGTTAATAACAACCGCACATGCCAAATATAAAGCGGATAATAGCAATGTTGAGTTCCCAATGCTATACAACAAAGATAATGAGACCAACTACGAATTTTAGTTGTTCTTTGCAACACAAGAGTTCATGTGACACCACTCCAAGGAAGGTAAGGCTCTAAAGCTCACTTGGGCATAAGTCTCCACTAATCGCAGCCTTCTAGACAGTCAAGATGTAACTTTACCAGCGACGCTAGCCTCTTTTATGTGAAGTGCAAATGGGTTAATTAGTAGGTGCCAAAACAAGTTTTCTAAGCACGCTAGAAAAGTGACCTAAGATGGCACCTTCAAGTAAAAACAACATTCAACAAGTTCTACTCGTGCTTAAGAGTTAAGGCATGCATTATCTTCAAAAATCAATGCAAAAGCAATTCATCCTAAAAAATTGAAATAAAATAATTAAAATGCAAGTTTTCCCCATCCCTCAACTTAAAGATTGCTCCGTCCTCGGAGCATAAAAAGAATAGAAGTAAGAGGGATGTGGGGAATGAGGGTACCGAAATGATCCCCATCCGTCAACTTACATGAAACCGTGTCCCCAATGCGGTAAAACAAGGGGACAATCACATTTAGAAAAGTAGAGCGATAGAGAATGAAAGAATATGCATACCTTTGCGGGAGGCATGTCAACCCCCCTAGACTTCGACCAAGTTTGAAGTTTTTATCCACAGGTCCTTCACGCGAACAAAGCGGATCTCTACGTAGCATAACTCGTCTCAAGTGTACAATCCGTCTCTAGGCACGGATTGTCGCATGGCATGACTTGTCTTATGGAGAATCAATTATCTTACTATGATTTGTGATTAGAATTGAAAGTCCATTGCAAGCATATTAAATCTAAAACAACTTGAAGCAAGATAAAGACATCAACTTCAAAGAAGATCAAAGATGAAAATATTTCATTCAATATGAAAGCAATTGTCCTCACACCAACCAATCAAAACAAGAGTTTACAAATACATAGAAAACAAGGAGATTACAACTTCCCTAGGCTTGAAGAGTTTAGTGCATCCTTGAGGAAGAAGAAGCCATTGGAGATCTCTTGAAGCTTTTTGGATCCATGGAGATTTGAGAATTGAGATCTATAGCCTCCTCTAGGGTTCTCTCTATCAAAAACCAAGTCAAAAATGTTTTCTTTCAATTACATAAGACCCTTATATAGTTCCCCTAAATTCCCCCTTAAAAACACTTAAAAATTCTAAATTTAAAATTCAAATCGCGC
>NMUG010005061.1:0-13389 GCA_002855965.1 Monotropa hypopitys | reverse complement strand
TCGAAGTTCTGTCCGACCTATTTAAAAAACATTTCTATCAAAAATACAGTCGAAGCTCTGTCCGACTAAAAACCATTTTCTCAAAACGCGGTCGGAATTCTGTCCGATCGTAGAAAAATATCTTTCAAGGATTTAGCCAAAGTTCTGTCCGGCTAAAATCCAAAATAAATTTCGAGGCACAGTCGAAGTTCCACCCGACTACCTAAAAATAAAAATGACTCTTTAGCCGAAGTTCCGTCCGGCTCAGAATAAATTTTCAAAACGCAGTCGAAGTTCTGTCTAACTGTCGCAAATAAAATTAAATTAACAAAACAAAATTATTTTCAAAATACAGTCGGAATTTTGTCCGACTGTAAAAAAATCATTTTTCGCCGAAATTCTGTCCAGCTCAAAATTTTACTTCTGAAATGTAGCCGAAGTTCCGTCCGATTCAAAATTTCATTTTCCAAAATACGTCGAAGTTCCGTCCGACTATTTCAAATAAAAGACATCTTCAAATGCGGTAGGAATTCTGTCTGACAGTAGAAAACCATTTTTCGCCGAAGTTCCGCCCGGCTCAAAAACATCCTTTTTCATCAAAACCGGGTCAAAAGTCACCCATATCCCTTTTAAAAAAATATCCCCTTTCCGAAACTGGGCCGAAATCTGCCCGTCAACAACTATTTCCAAGAGTCATTTCATTTCATTCATAAAATCAGTAATAATTCAACATTTCCCTTAGCCGAGGAAACAATCGATTTCGATTTGAAAAGAGATTTATTTCTGAAAAAGAAGTACCGAGAGGGCGAGTGGGGTGCCTAACACCTTCTCCATTCGTAATTTAATCCATGAACTCGAATTTCTGGTTTTGCATACACTTTTCCAAAATAAAAAGACATTTTTCTAAAATAAAATGAAATCTTTTTATAACAAAATTTCCGGTGACTTGGTACACCACAGCCCAATACCAAGTGGAGACTCCAAAAATTCGTAATCGGCATACTGAGGCCACCATCTATTTTCAAACAGACCTCCATATTTTTAAATCAACTCCATCAGCGTATCTTTCCGTCCCGGAAAACGGCTCCCGCGGATCGGGAGACGAGGGAAGGACGGCAAAATTTCCCGGCACGACACCACGTTATATGAGGACATCAGTAAAGTTTTGCTAATCACAAAGGTCAGAAAGGTACTAGATGAATAGTGGGTGATTCAAGGGATTATGTGAGGGAGTATCATTTTATCAAGGGTTCTAGATCGACAAAGGGTTAAAATATTGCTATGAATGGTTTGGGCCAAATTCCATACCATTCTGATATTTAGCCAAATAGGAAAATCCGAGAATCCAAAAAGACGGACAAGTACTCAGCCGAGCACAAGTGCTCCAGCCACGAGGGTGGCAGCAATGTCAAAAAATACTTTATTATAAGCATAATCTCAAGTGTCTATATGTTTGCCAAGCAGGTAAGGACTCTGCTGAGTAGATTCCAAGGGTCCAGACACGTCTTGAAGGCATGCCAAGAACTATGGCATTCTTCTACACATAAACAAAGCTTCTTTCGATGCATCTAAGTGCTTCGCCTGAATGGGAGGCTCTGCCAAACATAGTTGGGTATGTGTCGCACTGATTTGGTGTAGGCCAAAGCCCTTGCCGCACACAACAAGGTTGGTCGACCTATTGGGAAATGACTGTAGGAGTAAAGATGGCAAGGTGACCATCATATCTATGTTCAGCAAGACCATAGAAGGGTCTGTCGGACTGATGGGGCACTAGGGGACATGGTGTCTCAACATTAAGATGTTATTTACGAGTGTGGGTCCAAATGACTGAGTTCAATAAGATTATTATAACATGGCTGGGACAAAGGCCCTTATCCATACAAGGAAACAAAAAGAGGAGTCAAAGTTTACCTTTGCCAAACAGAAAACAAGGTTGGCGAACTGAAGGATCTGGATATTGATCTCAAACTGAAATAAGGGTTTTAGTTGACTGAGCTTCCACATAGAGGATATTTCAAAGGCTTGGTGTGCAGCTCAGGAATTTTCTAAACACTCAAGGATCCTAAGGGAGGAACTTCTCTATCTAGAGTTCTTTAAATGCATTTGAAGAGTTTGGTGTGGAATGAATGTTGGAGGTGGGTTTATATAGTGGAAGAGCATTCATGGGTTCATTGAAATGAGAGTATGGTGTTGACAAATGACTTAATAGGGCACTCAGGAATTCATTCCGAACAAAGAAAAGGGTGAAATGTATGGAGGGCCTGCTCGTCCGGTCATGTCCACGCTAGGTAGAAATGTGCGGGAGACCATGTGTATTAGAACTTGCTAACACGTTTCCTGATTGGTCAGTCCAACTAACAACCCACACATTGAACAAAAATGATAGATAGCTCCCTGGACTTTCAGGTATTTTCAATTGGACCTCAACTTTCTGATCCCTTCAATTTGACCTTTAAATACTCAAATTTTAATTCTTTTAACTCTTGAATTTCTTTGTAGGCTAAACTATATTCTAGATAATTTCCAAAAAATCACAAAAAATTTAAAAATTATAAATTCACATAATAAATATTCTTCAAGATTATTGTCTCAGGTCAGGGCTTCACAAGCATTGAGCTTCCAGTAATCGATACAAACTCTCCACCAGGTCACTTCTGTTGTCGAAACCAACTCCCCTTGCTCATTTTTCACCATTGTCACCCCTGACTACTTCGAGACCACTTGTGTTGGACTCACCCATTTGCTGTCAGTAATTGGATTAATGATGCCTACATCTAGCAACTTCAAAACCTATTTTTTTATTGGCCCAGAAAATGGAGGGGGATCAAATCTAAGCCCAAATTATAATTATTTCCAAGATAAAGAGCTTGGGCAAATATGTGGTGGCTAAACTATGAATATGGAAGATCAAAATATATTTGATTCTTAGTCAAGGAACCAATTCCAAAACCCTTCCGTTACACCTAGATTATTTCAATACGACAATGGTTAAGATTTCTGGGATTGTTTTGATTCCAAGAGTGTTGATCAATATATTTTGATCAAACAATCACAATAATCAAATTGCAAGCACAACCAAGGCAATACAACTCAAGCAATCACAAGGAAATAAGTAAAATGCAAGGAAAGAGTAAAGACAAGGAGAGATAGAACATTAAAAAATATAGTGATTCTCTTAGGCTTGTCCATGGCCTAAGGTACGCCCACTCCCTTAAAACTATAAGGGTTTCACTAATAAGAAGAATACCTTAACGGTGGTAATCAAATCTTACAAGTGCCTTGAGCTTCTTCTAGGTGAGCTCCAACCTTGTGAATCTTACGAGTGTCCACGAACCGTTGCCTTGAGTGCTTCCAGGTGACTCGAACTTTTGATAGCCTTCTGGGTGTCTATCGAACCTTTGAAAGTTTTAAGACTAGAACTTGACTTCCAATACAATTGTACAATGAAATAGAAATGAGAAAGACAACCCTTTCTCTTACAAGTGAAGAATACAACTCTCTCTGATATAATACAAGTGTAACGACCTACAATTTTAAATGTTTTATTATTGAAAACATATATTTTTTTGATAATCAACGAAGGTTGAGGTTTGATAGATGATAATCTAGCAATTTAGAGTGGCGAGGATCACCGGTATTGAGTTGGAATGGTTTTTGGTCGTTCCCGCAATCGGCCGAGGCCCTTCTAGGCCCATTACGACCCTGATATGTCCTGAAATTTTATCTGTACTCTTCATCAATGTTGTAGATAATTTCATTAAAAATCCAACGCAACTTGAAGCGTGTCAATCAGAGATCGGACGAATAAGTTACGACCAAAATACTACCAGTCAATATTGAGTTTCACACAACAGAACTTCATATCGAAATAGGCTCCCTTTCTCCCTCCCTTATATCGAAATATGGTGCGGGCTGCCTCCTTTTGAAGCCATATTTCGATATGTAGCACCCCTTTGCTCCCTTTCATTTCGAAATGAAAGGTCCTCTGCTCAATTTTCCTTCACACATATTTCGATATGTGCTTCCTTATACATTTCGAAATGATGCTTCGGGTAGAGTTTTGAGAAACATTTTAAGGGCATTTTGGTAACTCCCGGGGGCGTATATATACTCAATTTTTATGTAGGGAAGCCTCCAGAACTTATTTTTGACATATCTCTCTCTCTCCAACCCTAAAAACGTTTTCTCCCCCTCTCTCTAAAAATCTCCCTCTCTCTCTACAAATTGGTGGCCTTCCAAGCCTTGGATGGAGTTTCTCCAAGGAGTAATCTTGTTCCCCTCATCAAGAGCTCTCCGTCAACCTCCACCACGAGTTCATCCGACGACTTTTGGAACTCCGGCGACTTTCCGGCGAAGAGCTATGGAGATGCGGTCTTGAGGAACATTGAAGAAGATGAGGCGATCTACACGGTGGCGGGTTTGGTTTGCGGCGACTTTCCGGCGACTTTCCGGCGACTACTCCAGCGATTGCTCCGGTGGGTAAATTCTTTATCATTATCAAGTGTGTACGTGTGTGTGTATTTAGTTTCCATACTTGTTCTTTAATTCGTATCGGTTTCCTCCTTATATCGTCTTTGCGGCAAATTAGAATTCCCGTGGTAGAACTACTTGAACTTGGGTTAATAGTCATCGATAGTTGAATTAAGGGTGTTGTGAATGTCGATTGGTGGTTATGCAAGTAGTTGGTCACCCATGAATTCATAGACACCACGTGTTTGATAAAATGACTTAGCGAATCGCAAATGGGTCTTTGGGAGAATTTGGCCTCGTTGAATAAGCCGTAAGACTTGAGTTGAGTCGCGATGGATTGAGTATCACAAATTAATGAATGTGGACCTTTTGAGGTAGACCTTAAATGAAATTGTGGCGACTTCACTTGATTTTGTGGACCTCCTTTGACGTCGCTAAGGTTAGAGGCATAAACTTCCCCGTTGATACTACTTGGGCTTGTTGTCGTTGTCATTGAGTTTGATGATCAACTTGGAAAGTCGGACATTTTGGTTAGTCCCCCTTGACATGATCAAGGTTGAGGTTGAAAGGTGGGAAGACAATAATCTGTGTAAAATACCAAATGAACTCCCAATATTGAGGATGTGCCCCACGAGGGCTACTCGTACATAACTTTGAATCTATCACATGTAAACTATGAAATGAAAACGGGAATGACGACTCATGAATGTAATTGATGACCACGAATATGATTGGATTATTTCTATGTGGGAATGTACTTGATCTTTAGGGATTCCAGTCATAGTAAACTTGTGATGACGATCAGGGAATGTACTTGATTTTTAGGGATTCCCAATATAACATTTGTAACCACGATACGGGGATTGATATGTTCTTATGCGAGAATGTACTTGAATTTTAAGGATTCCCGGGGTGGTCGCTCCACCCACAACTTTGTGCACAAAGGGGGCTACGTGAGCCCTCCCAACGGCCTTTGGGGAAGATGGATTAGGTTTGGATAGTGTGTTGACGAGCTACTAGACCAACCTTGCTCTATCAACGTTACAACGACACTTGGATAAATACGGAATGTACTTGATCTTTAGGGATTCCGGAATTTATCCTAAAGGATGAATAAAATATACAAATACGGAATGTACTTGATTTTTAGGGATTCCGGGATTTGTACTAAGTCAATGAACTTCAAATAAATACGAGATGTACTTGATCTTTAGGGATCCCGAGATATATCTAGATTGATGATAAAACACATGAACGGAATATACTTGTAATGGAATTCCGGATTACTCTGTAAAGTGGAATAAAGGTAAGAATAATGATCTAAATCATATTGGGATAGACTTGTAATGGAATCCCCTTGGCACTTGATAGTGCGTGATCCTCGGAACAATCAGAAAACATTTTCGATAGATTTTGTGGACACCCTTCTTTGTTGTCCCTTGTACTATGTTTACACACCTTGATTAGATATCTTGGCGCAGTATTGGTTTGGGATCCTTAGTAGATCCTTAGAGTTGTTGGACTTTAGTAGTAAGGTTGGTTGAGTCGAGATTTGAGATCGTTTCAGTCGGACTTGGGAGGTTGCGCCTTTGGTGTTCATTTGAGGTTACGATTTTGGTTAGACACACTTGTCGACGATATGCCTTTGTCCCTGTTGTCTTGTGCTAGGCTTACAATATGTGCACTTTAGTCCTTTTACAGTTTTTGTACTTTGACGGTAGACCTCTTGCCCTTTGTAGAGAGTTGGTTGTGATGACTTGAGATTGAATTGGATTAGTCATTGGGCTTGACACCTTTACTCCCCTTGCACTTGAGGAGGTTAGTTGATGGACCTATAGCTAGGTCGCCTTTACTTCTTTGTGTCGCCTTCTCTCTCCTACTCTACTACTTGTGTTTCTCCTTACAGCTTTACTACTGTTGTTGCTACTACTGTTACTCTAGATCTTTGTAGCCTTTGCTTGTGTTGACCCCTCCTAGGCATACACCACCCGTGCATGTTTGGTAGTGGTCAGGAGTTTATCTACTGAGCCGTGGTATGCTCAGACCTTCGTGGTCCCTCCCCTTTCAGGTTGTTGCTGGGACTTTTCTATACTGTTGAGCTTGGAGCTTAGTCAGCTACCGGGTTTTCAGGGATCGTTGCAGCAGGTTCCTCTTAGCTCTTTTGTTGGCTCCCGAGGGTGGGATGTACCCTCACTTTTCTTTTCTGTTCAGCACTTCAATTGTAGCCGTTTGGCATTTGTTCTAGCTTTCGCTTTTCTATTCATATTGTATAATGGATGTAATGAGAAATTGAAAGAAATGCATAGATACTACAAGTGTTGATTCCTCCTGCTTTTATTTAAATTGTTTTCAAAAAAATGGTTTGAAAATCCGGGGCGTGACAACTTGGTATCAGAGCTTTCGGTTCGAATACCTTGGAACCATGGGGAGACACCTAGTCTCCATGGGTTTTCTTGGTCATTACATTGTTCTTTCATCGTGCTTGTGTGCTTGTGACGCACTCTTGCTTCTTGGTTCCGCTTCTTGGTGATATTCTGTTTGTTCTGTCTCCTTCCACGGATGTTGAGTTTCTCCATCCCTGGGAAGTTGAGTGTTGATATTTGTGGCAAGTTCAGTTGCCTTGTAGTTGTTGAATGTCTTGGTGTCCCTACTCTTAGCATCCTTGATGCATCTTTTGAGATTTCCGTGCGGTTGTAGGCTCTTCTGTGTCGCTAGAGTTAAGTTTGTGTCCAGTGATAAAATGAGATTCATAAAAGTATTTGAGGCTGTTGTTGTGATTTCCCCTTGTTCAGTTGTTCATAAGGAAGAATTTTGGTCTTGTGGGCACGTGGTGTTAGGATTTTTGTAACCTTGGCATCGATTTGGTGATTGGAAGTAGTTCTTGGAGCTTCTTGAGTTTGGTAACTTGGTTATTCTTCTTTCTGTGATGCGAGCTCCTGGAAAATTGTTGTGGATTTGACCTTGTGGTCCGTAGGAGTTTGGGTTTCGTATGTTGCCTTAGTAAAATTCTTGAGGCATGGTCGAGATTTCCTAGTGTTCTTCTTTAAGGGGTATGACCCGCAGGTCATATCTCTTCGCGAAATTGAATTAGTTGCGCTCGTTTCGGATTTTGTAGGCTAAGCGATGCCATTGTTCGTTAGTTCGTTGAGTTAAGTTCGGTTGCGATGCACCTTTCTCATTGGAACTCTTGCCTTACGTTAGTTTGGAGCCGATTGGTCGTGTGAAATTCGACATGGATGTCCGTTCATGGTTGCTTGGAGCTTACTGTTTAGATGGAAGCTTTAGTGTACATGGAAGTTGTCCGTCTTCCTCATATCCGCTCGGATCTTTCGTTTGACGATTTCGGTTAGTTGCGAGTTATGCTTTGAATGCCTAGAGAGGATCCCTTTGTTTGGCCCTTCTTCAGCTCGATGGTGTAGACGACACTCTTGAAGCCAATCCTTGGCTTGTAGGGAGTTGTCAAATCCTTGAAACCTTAAATGCTGTCAATGTTTCTATTGTAACGCATCTTACTCCTTATCAATTGGTTGGATCACAGTTACATTTTCCCTGAGTGTAATCGAATGGAAGTCACCGGTGTAACTCATTCGAGTCTTGACCTCTTAGCGATTTGGTAATGTTTGGAGCATTTGTTCCATCTCGAACCTCGATGACGACGATACTTGTGTGAAAACTCATGTGTGTTTGTCAGGCCTTATTCCTTTCTTGTGACTCAGGCAATAACTCTGGTGCCCACACCATATCGGGATTTGTCCCTTTTACTCTTTTGTATGGCCCGTGGCTTTCTCTATCTTGGTACCTATTGTGGTGGTCTTTGTAACCCCTTAGTCGACATTCTCTGGCATTGATCCTTGGACTCTACTTGGAGTTGTCGTTCTATTGTGACTCTTTCATCGGTCACCTCATTGATGATGTGATTTCCCCTTTGCGTGTTTGGTCGACTACGAGTTAGTGGGTCTTGGAAATTTGGAAAGCTTCGTATTTGATTGGCCGTGAGCCATGTGCTGTTGTTTTTTCTATTGGCGATCTTTAATATCAAATCAGAGTTCATTTGGTATCTTGTGTTTTGTCATACATTGTTGACGACTCGTTGCAGAGCTTGGTAACTTCTTAATCGCAATTATTCAAACTGTACTCCGTTCCAGGTATATTGTAAGACTTGTTGATTCTTGGGTGACGTTTCCTTGACTCGCGTCTTATTTGAGACATGGGGTGTGACTTCTCACATTCCTTGTGTTATCTTTTTGAGTTACGTCTAAAATTGTGAATCACCCGTGTGGTGTGTTGCATTATTCCAGACTTCTAGTTGGGTGACGTTTTCTGATTTGTTTCACTCCTGATTCTGGTAGGACTTTCCCATGTTCGGAAGATGTGGTGTTCTCGTGTTTGTATTTCTACCGATGTTGCATCTTTGGCTCGAATGTTAGTGGTCCCAATTTTGGTTGCGATACTTTAGCAGAATTAGAAACGACTGTTTGCATTCGTTATGCTTCGCGTTGACCATATTTCATCCTTGTCCAAAAAGACTTTGCGTTCGTGCGATTGTCTCTCTTCGGCGTTGTATCCTTGATCGGAATGCGAGTATTTCCATTTTAGTTGCGAAAATTTTATTTGAATAAGAGATTCTCGTTCTTGTTCGTTACGATTGTGCATTGGACGCTACTTAATCATTGAAGAGAGGTTCGTGGAACAAAGAAATACGTGTTCGATTGACCGTGGGAAAAGTTGGGTGCGAATGCATATTGTGGTCTAGACTTGGCGTGAGTTTGTGCCATGCCATGTTGTTTGGGCTTGGCACTTGCACATTTGGGTGTGTGTGGGTGTGAGAGTTTTTTCTTTGATTATGTGATATACGTTTGACGTGGTGAATTGGTTTGAGAAGAGCTACCGACCGGAGCATATCAAAGCAAATCACCAAGGTCATACGGTTACCACACTAGGATGTGTGTGTTTGGTGTGGTGTGTTCTTTGGCTTGGGATTTTTGAGCATATTCATGTGTTGCATTTATTTAAACTGGTTCGTGGGTGTTGGTGCGATGACGTATCTTCGCTAATTATAATGTACCAAACATTTGTAAAAGGCTTTGAAGCCGTATCCGCGTGTCAACGTATCCTTGACGTATCCTTTAGGTATCGGCATACCGTAGTGTAATTAGTGGATTTTTTTGAGGATGACGAAACGAGAATTGTTTACGTGCAAGTTTGCGAAACCAAAAAGAAAGTGCGACGTGTGTCCATTAGGTACCAAACAATCGTATCGAATCCAACATCCTGTTTGAAACTTATCAACGTATCCTGCAAAATTTAACCCTTGAGACGATCGTTGTGACGGTGAGTTTTGGTTTCGGTTCACCCGTTGAGGGTTGAAGTTTCTTTTGTTTCGTTGGACGAATGGTTTGGTTCTCATCCTACTTTCTTCTTACTTTCTTCCGAAGACGAAATTCTGTTAAGGGGTATGAGATGTAACGACCTAGAATTTTAAATATTTTTTAATGAAAACATATTTTTTTTGATAATCAATGAAGGTTGAGGTTTTATAGATGATAATCTAGCAATTTAGAGTGGCGAGGATCACCGGTATTGAGTTCGTATGGTTTTTGGTCGTTTCGGCAATCGGCCGAGGCCCTTCTAGGCCCATTATGACTATGAGATGTCCTGAAATTTTATCTGTACTCTTCATCAATGTTGTAGATAATTTCATTAGAAATCCAACACAACTTGAATCGTGTCAATCGGAGTTCGGACGAATAAGTTACGGCCAAACTACTCCCAGCCAACATTGAGTTTCACACAACAGAATTTCATATCGAAATAGGGTCCCTTCCTCCCTCCCTTATATCGAAATATGGTGCGGGCTGCCTCCTTTTGAAGCCATATTTCGATATGTAGCACTCATTTTCTCCCTTTCATTTCGATATGAAAGGTCCTCTGCTCAATTTTCCTTCACACATATTTCGATATGTGCTTCCTTATACATTTCGAAATTATGCTTCGGGTAGAGTTTTGAGAAACATTTTAAGGGCATTTTGGTAACTCCCGAGGGTGTATATATACTCGTTTTTTATGTAGGGAAGCCTCCAGAACTGGTTTTTGACATATTTCTCCCTCTCTCCAACCCTAAAAACGTTTCTCCCCCCTCTCTCTAAAAATCTCCCTCTCTCTCTACAAATTGGTGGCCTTCCAAGCCTTGGATGGAGTTTCTCCAAGGAGAAATCTTGTTCACCTCATCAAGAGCTCTCCGCAAACCTCTACCACGAGTTTATCCGACGACGTTTGGAACTCCGCCGACTTTCCGGCGAAGAGCTATGGAGATGCGGTCTTGAGGAACATTGAAGAGGATGAGGCGATCTACGCGGTGGCGGGTTTGGTTTGCGGCGACATTTTACGGCGACTACTCCGGCGATTGCTCCGGTGGGTAAATTCTTGATCATTATCAAGTGTGTACGTGTGTGTATATTTAGTTTCCATACTTGTGCTTTAATTCGTATCGGTTTCCTCCTTATATCGTCTTTGCGGCAAATTAGAATTCCCGTGGTAGAACTACTTGAACTTGGTTTAATAGTCGTCGATAGTTGAATTATGGGTGTTGTGAATGTCGATTGGTGGTTATGCGAGTAGTTGGTCACCCATGAATTCATAGACGCCACGTGTTTGATAAAATGACTTAGCGAATCGCAAATGGGTCTTTGGGAGAATTTGGCCTCGTTGAATAAGCCGTAAGACTTGGGTTGAGTCGCGATGGATTGAGTATCACAAATTAATAAATGTGGACCTTTTGAGGTAGACCTTAAATAAAATTGTGGCGACTTCACTTGATTGTGTGGACCTCCCTTGACGTCGTCAAGGTTAGAGGCATAAACTTTCCCCTTGATACTACTTGGGCTTGTTGTCGTTGACATTGAGTTTGATGATCAACTTGGAAAGTCGGACATTTTGGTTAGTCCCCCTTGACGTGGTCAAGGTTGAGGTTGAAAGGTGGGAAGACAACAATCTGTCTAAAATACCAAATGAACTCCCAATATTGAGGATGTGCCCACGAGGGCTACTCGTACATAACTTTGAATCCATCACATGTAAACTATGAAATGAAAACGGGAATGACGACTCATGAATGTAATTGATGACCACGAATATGATTGGATTGTTTCTATGCGGGAATGTACTTGATCTTTAGGGATTCCCGACATAGTAAACTTGTGATGACGATCAGGGAATGTACTTGATTTTTAGAGATTCCCAGGATAACATTTGTAACCACGATACGGGGATTGATATGTTCTTATGCGGGAATGTACTTGAGTTTTAGGGATTCCCGGTGTGGTCGCTCCACCCACGACTTTGTGCACAAAGGGGACTACGTGAGCCCTCCCAACGGCCTTTGGGGAAGACGGATTAGGTTTGGCTAGTATGTTGACGAGATACTGGACCAACCTTGCCCTATCAACGTTACAACGACACTTGGATAAATACGGAATGTACTTGATCTTTAGGGATTCCGGGATTTATCCTAAAGGATGAATAAAATATACAAATACGGAATGTACTTGATTTTTAGGGATTCTGGGATTTGTACTAAGGCAATGAACTTCAAATAAATACGGGATGTACTTGATCTTTAGGGATCCCGAGATATATCTAGATTGATGATAAAACACATGAACGGAATATACTTGTAATGGAATTCCGGATTACTGTGTAAAGTGGAATAAAGGTAAGAATAATGATCTAAATCATATTGGGATAGACTTGTAATGGAATCCCCTTGGCACTTGTTAGTGCGTGATCCTCGGAACAATCAGAAAACATTTTCGATAGATTTTGTGGACACCCTTCTTTGTTGTCCCTTGTACTATGTTTACACACCTTGATTATACATCTTGGCACAATATTGGTTTGGGATCCTTAGTAGATCCTTAGAGTTGTTGGACTTTAGTAGTAAGGTTGGTTGAGTCGAGATTTGAGGTCGTTTCAGTCGGACTTAGGAGGTTGCGCCTTTGGTGTTCATTTGAGGTTACGATTTGGGTTAGACACACTTGTTGACGATATGCCTTTGTCCCTGTTGTCTTGTGCTAGGCTTACACTACGTGCACTTTAGTCCTTTTACAATTTTTGTACTTTGACGGTGGACCTCTTGCCCTTAGTAGAGAGTTGGTTGTGACGACTTGAGATTGAATTGGATTAGTCATTGGGCTTGACACCTTTACTCCCCTTGCACTTGAGGAGGTTAGTTGATGGACCTATAGCTAGGTCGCCTTTAATGCTTTGTGTCGCCTTCTCTCTCCTGCTCTACTACTTGTGTTTCTCCTCACAGCTTTACTACTGTTGTTGCTACTACTGTTACTCTAGATCTTTGTAGCCTTTTCTTGTGCTGACCCCTCCTAGGCATGTACCGCCCGTGCATATTTGGTAGTGGTCAGGAGTTTATCTACTGAGCCGTGGTATGCTCAGACCTTTTTGGTCCCTCCCCTTTCAGGTTATTGCTGGGACTTGTTTATACTGTTGAGCTTGGAGCTTAATCAGCTACCGGGTTTTCAGGGATCGTGGCAGCAGGTTCCTCTTAGCTCTTTTGTTGGCTCCTGAGGGTGGGATGTACCCTCACTTTTCTTTTCTTTTCAGTACTTCAGTTGTAGCCGTTTAGCATTTGTTCTAGCTTTCGCTTTTCTATTCATATTGTATAATGGATGTAATGAGAAATTGAAAGAAATGCATAGATACTACAAGTGTTGATTCCCCCTGTTTTTATTTAAATTGTTTTAAAAAAATGGTTTGAAAATTCGGGGCGTGACATCAAGTGTAGAACAATAATCTCTCAAGAAGATTTACAAATAAAATACAAGGAGAGATAGACATAGAGAGAATTTTGCTTTCTAGGAGATGTGTATGGATATAAGACTTGAGAGATGGATATCTTGGAGTGTTTAAGAGACTAACACATGTATA
>NMUG010005060.1:0-13392 GCA_002855965.1 Monotropa hypopitys | reverse complement strand
TTCGTACCTTATAATATTGCTTGAGTCTTCTTTACAATTGGACAAAATCTTGTGCTGATAACATGTTATGAATGAAAAAAGTAAAACACTTTTAAAACTGTATTGCCTAATTTTTTAAATGAATTAAAACTGAATTCTAGAATTCCTATTTATAAAGGAAAATTCAAGGTTTAAATTGTAATTTTCATTTGTTTTTGCTAACTTATTTCTGGCGCCTTAACATTTGAATCTTTTGAACAGCCATTTCCAACAAGCAACAAATAATCACTGAGATGAGACGAATAACTTCCTTTACTTCTTCTCATCCCTTTGTGGAGATTCATGCTTTCTGTTGTTTGTAGAGGATAAGGATCCCACTCCTTCGGTGAAAAAGCTTGATCTCATACATATGGCAACAGATTTAATTTTGTTTGTTGTTGCATCCACCACGACCATCTCCAGTCCTTACCCAATTTTTTACTCAAATTTGAGTAAAAGCTCAATTTGGTATGAAGCTAATCAATGACAACCCAATTTTTTACTTAGATTTTAATTTTAAAAAATAAAAATTCAATTATCATCTCACCACCAACTCATCGCCACAACCATTGAAACCCACCTCCACCACTTCTTTCACTACTGCTCAAGCCACCAACGCCAATGTCCACCACCACCACCACCACCACCTACTTCTTCCACCACTACTTAGACCACCACCGACGTCAACATCCCACCACTGCCGCCAATAGCAATCTCCACCAATGCCAACATCCACCACCACCAATGCTACTAGCATCAACCACCACCACCACCGACACCAATTGATACGACCATGACCATGATTACAAATGTTATCTAACACCCCCACCATCAAGCACCACTTCCGCCCTCCTCCAACTCTGACCACCACCAAAGCAACCACCACCACAAACTAGCAGTTTAAGATTTGGGTAAAGGGTTAGATCCCCTTGATTTGGGTCAAGACTTTAGTAAAAACAGTTTGGGATAAGTTTGAGTCAAGAGTTGGGAGAAATTTTCAAGGTTTTTACGCAAATTTAAATTTGGTGACCAACCTGAGAAAAGGGTGAGATGCTCTAAGGGATATACAGATTTCATCTGTGCTTATCCCTATTAATTTCCCTACCTTCTTGATGAGACCTCTACTAACTCTTCTTTGAGGGACACTATTCTTGAAGTTTATTTTGAAATTTACTTTGCAGAATCTTTCAATATGTATGGTTCTTTTGTGAACATGCTCACTCTCTCCTTTTCTGCCCAATTCCTTTGGTCTTGGGAACATTGGTTTTAAGAATAAAAGTGACCCTTTCCTGGCCTTTATCATCCAGCTTGAGAGGAAATAGCCAATGCATATCAAATACCACATTACCACTGTAGCAGTCACGATTGTGCTTCATCATGGATACAAAATAGAAACCCTGCTTCCAGTGCACATATAATTTGGTCAAACCAAAATTATGGGACAGCTCCCTTTGTGTTGGAATCTGAGACTGTCAACAGTATCCTAGCTCTCTCAAAAATAAAAACTAATAACCATGTCCTGCACTCCCAAGGGATGTTAAGTACAAAAGTGCTCTAGCTTTCATAGCTAATCACCTTCTACCTTTTTATTTCATATTAGGATGTTCTTTTCGGCCAAAGTGACCGTGTAGCCAGAACCCGGTGTGGTATCATTTTGATGACCTTTTTCTGTTTTCATTCTCCTAAAAACACTGGCAAATATTTCCTGAAAACAAAAAAATGGATAAATATCCCAAAGAGAGACTACTGCTTCTTCCCGACACTTTTGGCCTTATATATTGAGTGTGTGTGTGTGTGTTTATGGAAGGGTCGTTGGGTTCTATAAGCAAAGTGGTTGTTGGTAATAAGCAGATGAATGTTGGCCATCCTAAAAAAACGGTCAGGAAATCGAAGACATAATATTACATGAAATTGTTCTGCAACAACATGGAACACAGACACCATCCTAAAGAAGGGTCAGGCTATAAATCTCAAATACAACACAGAACACAACAAACCAACATTCTTTCAAAGAACAGCATATATAGATCCGATCCAAAAGTGTGAGACAGATGGTAGATTACATTCTAAACAAGACATCAAATACTGCTTTTCCACAACATGAATGTCATGTTAGATGAGGAGTCCAAAAACAAAAACAAAAAAAGGATTTGACATCACAGCTAACTTGATTAATGATTTTTAAAAGCATTACAAACCCAAAAAAATAATCATTATTGCCAGAGAGATGCCATGTTCTCATAAAATGCAAGGAGTTGGGAAATAATGTCAGCAAATGTAAAAGTAAACAGACTCTCCAGCTACGGGGAAGCTCAATGTACCTGAGATTGATCAGGTTTTAGACCTCAGAGCAAGACCTGTTTCTATTTTCTTGATTTCAAAGATAAGCATCCTCCACATCTTTAGCACAAACATTTCAGCTTCATCATCCAAGATAGACTGGAGCCTACCCAGCATTTCTGATGCCTTTACGTGTTCACACGTGCTGGACACAATGAAGTCTACCAGTGTGGTCTCTTCCTCGCCCAAAAACTCTGTTATCTTCTTAGAGATCCACGGTCTCATTCTATCATGCAGCGAATTCTGAGAAAGTATATAATAGACACAATGATACTGTTTTGAACAAGCCGTCACGCTAAAAACATCCACCAATACAACTCAACGAAAGCTATTTTAAACTTCTTCATTTAATCGTGCACACTTAAGTTACCACATGATGTTGGTCACCTTTATTTTCATCATCTTTGTTTTCAAGAAAAAAAAAACAGTAACAGGAAATAAATTTTGGAAAACAAGGGAGCAAAACAGAACCAATAATCAATAGAGAACCAAGATATGACATAATTCTGTAGGTGAATACTCAGAGGCTAATTTATACAGATCTGGGCTTATATCATATACCAACTACTGAATGACATTTCCATACGTCTAATCTTACAGAGAACAGTCATTTGCCAGCCATTTTCAAGCCAACATCCCAAGCCCGTGCAAAACAGATTCCACACAAACTTCAATGCACTCTTTTCACCATTTAACATACCCTGCCTGCCTTTTACACTCAGTTTGACATGCATATTTCTATCTTGTACTCTCACATTCTTAAGTTGCTAGGATTTCCACAAAGAGTTGGCCATCCTGATGATACAAGTTTATCACTGTCGCTCACAATCAAGGATTGTCCTAGTTTTGAACTTGTCAAACAAAGGAGCTGTCCTACATTTAAGTGGAAAAACTTCTTCATTATGTCACAATAATATCCGAAAGATCTTAAAACAATGTGAAATTGCATTTCATGAATTTCTACTTCTTCAATTTGCATATTAAATCAAGGTTCAACCCTGAGTCCATACAGCAGTAGGTGAACACTAACAGTCAAATCCCAGATACCCAATATACGAGTCACCTAAGACAACCCCTAGACTCCTTTACATGTCCAGTGCCCATGCCAGAATAAACTTGAAAAAAACTCCAGATTCTCAAGAATCTAGTGGATATTTCCCAGAAATCTAATTTATTTATGTAAAATATGTGGCTTCCTAGCAAACAATCAATTAAAAATTGGAAAGACAACCTTTAATTGAACCCGGAAAAGATTACGACTAGCTGGGATTCTGCCATTTTTCTGGAAAAACAATATTCAAAGTTCAAGGAGAGCACAAAAATAAAAATATATCATAGAAGTGCAGCTGGTTACCTTGTCATACAGGGCCCAGTTAATTTCATAAGAGAACAATTCATCCTTGGTCTTTGGTATCAGATCAATCAATTGTTTTGCATCCAAGAGTTTCTGATTATCCGCAGTCTTACGAGCTTTATCGAGTCCTTGTTCCCTATCCCTGCTCCGTGTAAAATTCTCTTTTCTACCCTCATCTCTGCCCCGATTAGTCTCTCCATCATTTCGTCCTCTATCCCTAGATCTATCATGAAAACGCCTGCTTCTTTCTTTTTCTGCATCAGGTTTCTCTTCTTTGGTAACACTGGAGATGCGTTTTGCAAATTCTGCTGCCGCAGCCAAATTTGAAGATGGTGCACCAGAAATGGTAGACTGGACAGCCTGCAATTCCTCAGCTGAGTAATCAATAGGAACCAGAGGCTTCATCTTTTTCTCCTTCCGTACATCCTCCTCATCTTCTTCTTTGAAAACAGAGAGGACAGCAGTTCGTTTTCCTGACCCTACAAGACCAAATCCCAACTTTTTAGAAGATACATTGTTATCATGCCGATTCTCTGAGGCTGCAATTGATCCAGTGACTGATTCATCCCCATTGCCATTTTCTGTAACCTCAACTCCTGAAATTGAAAGTCCAAACCCATTTATGAAAAGGAATGACAACATTAGTGAAAGGAGGGACGAAATTGAATAACTACTGCCACTGTCCATTTTGTTTGTCAATTATCAGATTTGTGCTTTTTAAACGGATGATTAAAAATTATATTCTCATGAAAATACCAATCAAAAGCTCTCAATTAGTTCATTTAAAATTGGTGGAATTTTTTTTAGAAAATCATTCACAAAAATAGATGATTTATCGTTTCGTTTTACCAACGAATATGGAAAATGGACAAAATATGGGACAGAGGGAGTTAAGAATAATATGGTTTTCCCACCATAATCATCATTATAAATTTCTTCAACAGACTCATCTTTGATCCCCGCATTAGTTTCATCAGGCAATATGGCTTTGTCACCACCATTAGTTACATGAACAGGAGCAATTTCCATGGCATCTTTCCCTTCCTGTTTCTTCTGCAGAAATTCCTCTTCAGCCCTCCTCTTGGCCTCGGCAACTTCATCCTCTTCTTTAAGTCTGTCGGAAAAGTCATCTTCCTTTTCCCTTAGCCTTCTTTTTCTGTCATCTGACCCGATGCTCTTGTGTTTCCTCCTTTTGGAATCACCGCCGTCATTTTCATCCTCCTGATCCTTAACTTCCCATTTCCGCTTGTACTCTCTCTCTTTCTCCTTTTCTTTCTCCAGCTTCTGCGCATACTCTTTCTCTCTCTCTCGGGACTCCCACTCCTTAACACGTGCCTTGTACCTACGGTCATCTTCCCTGATCTTGTAGTCTCTTTCCCTGTCTCTCCTAGCTCGGTCCTGCTCCCTTTCTCTTTCGTACCTTTCAAGTTCCCTTTCCTTTTCCCGTTTCAGATCCCGTTCCCTATCTTTGCTCCTCCGATCATGCCTTCTACTCCTATCAGGTGAACTTGTTTCAGGTTTATCGTGCTCACTTGTAGGTTTCCTGACACTTGTCATCTCGTCGTCATTTTTATCTTCCGCTGCATCAGCAAAAGATGAAAACAAAGCAAAAAGGGAAGAAAACATGTCAAACTAATCTTCTATGAATCTACTCAAAGGAAGCATAATGCATAGTTGCATAGTGGCAGTAACTTATTTTCATAATTTCGTTCAACTTCATAACAAATCCAAAGTGATACAAACAAAAGAACTGCATATAGCCCTATCGATAGTCTCACCATTTCTTATTATATCCACATCAGAGTCTCCATCCTTTGATCTGGCTGGCTGTTCTGAGTTTGAGTTACCGGAGGTATCAGCAGCTGGTAGTGGAGGTGGCGGAGGTAGAGGCCTGTTCTTTAATCTCTCTTCTATCATACATGTAAGCTTCTCTTGAGCCTCTCGATCAGCTTCCCTGTCTTCATCAGTCACAATGCCAAAACTAGCAGTGTCATTAGTTTCTTCGTTACTTGAATCTTTGTCATCTTTCTTTGAGTCCACGGCAGAGGGGTTTGAAGGTTCACTCTTCTCAGCACTTGTTGCACCTTCTTCCACTTTCGCAGCACCTTCACTTTCAGTCTCGTTGAGTTTCTTTGAGCCTTCAGTTTTCTTTTCAACATAACACTCGAGATACTCTTTTGTTGCTTGTGTAACATTTATCTGAAGACGCATTATACAAAATTTACATGATAACTTAAATCAAAGATAAAATACGAACATGTGATATGCTCCAAAAACATATATAACACATGATAATGGTAACACACACACACATAAAACATAACATAACTCATGTAGTCTTCAATCATTGAGGGTATGGAGGGAGGAATGATTGGTAATAGACCTAATCTTTGGCAATATGCACAAAGTAGTTCTCATAAAACGCTGAAAAGTAGCCCCTCATACCGTCAAAAACCGAGGAGCTAAAAGTCCATTTTATTGTGGAATCATGCTCCCAAATCAATGTCAAAACGCATCCGAGAGGCTAGATCTAAAGACCCAAACCACTTTCTGTGCACATTACCATTTTTCCTTCATTCAACATCCAGAGCATCGGTATTGGATGCTCTGGATGCCATTTGGCTTACATTTGGGAGTATAAACCCTTTAGTGAAAGATAGTTCACATCCAAAGAAGAACTTCATTTATTTTTGATACCATAGTATAAAATTGGTGTTCAAATTCGAGCAACAAACACTTGAAGTCGGTCTATATGTCATGATGTGGACACCGACCCCTAATTATGACTTTTTTGAGTCTCGCATAAAATCCAAGCTTGCTGAGCAAGGTGTCTTTCTCAATAGACACCTTATGCTTGAGAAGATGAATATCAATTCCTAACTAAGAACAAGGAATACAAACCAGCACATATCTAGCAAAATTGAACCATGGCTTGGTTGTGTATTTAAATTGCGCAATGTAGAAGAACCAAGAAAATTAAGGAAAATAATATTAAGCACGGGAGAGGAACATATGTGGCATTTGCTCGTGGAGAAGGAATGTATTGTTAATTATTAAAAAGGAAGGTTAATCTAATAACGACGACAATGATAATACAGCTATGTATAACCACTTCAAGAAAAATTGTTAATTGCTGAAAAAAAAGTGGTGTATTCAGAAAAATACAAATGAAGCCGGAATTGAAGCGTACCATCAGCTCTTGTCCATCAACATTCAATTTACATAGCAGCCTTAGTGCACGTAGAACCCCTTCCGCAGATTCAAACTCACAAAATCCAAAACCTTTAGGTGTGCCATTTGTGGGATCTTGTGCGCGTTTCCAGTTTTTGACGGGTCCACAAAGCTTCAGAAATCAAGACATATCCAAATTGTTACTTCAGTACAATAAGCATAGTGCAACAGGGGTAAAAACTAACCAAAGAAGAGAGATACAAACATGAACTAAACCTACTTGAAGGAGAGAGAGGACGAAATCACTTTCAACTGTCGATGCTATCTTGCCAACATAAACTGTACTTTGTGGTTTCTCTGTTGGTGTATTACTTGGAACTGCCGCCGGCCTAAAAACAGGAGGGATAATGGGACCACGGATCCCGATAACAGGAGGGCGTAAGAGTGGCGGCAGAATGCCAATTGTACTGGGTGGGCGTGGAGGAAATGTTGGTCGAACCATTGGCGCAAATGGAGAGGGATAGTGAAGCATGCCTGCATGAAAGGGAAAATCTATGCAAATTTATCAGAGCAAGTTTGCAGAATAGTTACAGTAACAACTAATAGAACATTCTTGCCATCCGTAAATCTGTCATAAAAATAAGTTCACAGAATAACTAAATGTTTTTACCACATATTACATTCATAACAGAGATTGCAGCACAGCATGGGAACAATCACCACCTGAACAGAAAACCTGAAGCAACATGAAGACAATAACATCGAATTCAAAAACAATGAATATACAAGGCTGGCTTACCTTATGCATCCGCTCCAAAATAATAGGCTTCTCAAACTATCTGATGCACCGTTTATGATGTTTTGTAATAGGACAATATAAGACTTCAATTATCTCATTAACGCCAACGAAATTGAAGATACAAAAAACTTAGTGTTCCAGAGTCTTTAATATCTCAACTGTTAACAACTCAATGCACAGATAACAAAAGAAAGAAGAGAAAGAAAGATATTGTAGTTGAAAAGAAAAGATTGTGATACCTTGGAATGCAAAGGCACTAGCCCTCAGTTGGTAACATGATCCGCTGCCGCAATTCAAGTATCAAGAGCCCATTAAAGGGGTAAATATATCCATATCCATGCAACTATTAGATAGTAGCCTAATAAACGAAGACGACACGACTGGGAAATATTTAGCATGATATTTTGGGAAGAGTACATTTGTTGAACTGTGACACATGTCACACGTGTTCAATTTTCCTCTTAGATCAGTTTTAATAATTATTGAAGTTTTTTACTTAGATATTATCTACTCAAAAAGCAATCAAAGAAACTAAGTGAATGTGTGCATACCAACAAAGGAGTTGTAGAGTGGAAAATCTCTAAGGAACTGCAATATGAAGCCTTCGAACCTTTCTGACCATAATCAATCAGGACACTGTAGGAGAAAACATCCTGTCATCGATACCCCTCATACAACAAACACGGTTTCCTCCCAACTCCTCCCAACCAAACTATTCCCCTCTAAATCAGACCATTAATCATATGAAATATCAGTATTCTATCCATGAATAACAAACAACTCTACTAACTTCAGCACACACACACACACAAGAAATACCATAATTTATACTTTCTAGTGCCCACATTATATAAATACGTTTATACAACTTCATGCATCAGGCAAAAGCAAACAGAAAATTAAAAAGGTTGTTGCAGACAAAACAACCGCCAAAAAGCAAACATAACTAAGGCTGTGTTTGGATAGACGTAGATTTCAAATGAAGGGAAGAGAGTTCAAATTTTGGAAGGGATTGCTTACATTTGGATCACAGTATTGAGTTTCGGAGATTTTTTAGAATAGATCTGATGTGCTATTTGATAGGAGTGATTTGGAATCTGTCGCGTTAAGATTCCAAGAGATGTATATATCTAGTGCATATTGGGGCATATTGGAGCTAGGAAAATGGGAAATGTTAGCAAAAAATAGTCCGCCATACCCTCTTGTCAAGCCACGATGGGCTGGGCAATTGACTAGACATCTCGCCTTTTTCCAATTTGACTACTAAAGACTAGGAAAATTCAGTGGAACAGTGGAAGAATGCCACATCACAAACCAATGCCTAAAAAGGAGGGTTGCATTTGGAAAACCAAACAGTCAGTCGGTAAAATACAGGGATATTTTTCTGCGCCCATTGGCCAAGGGGAAATGCATAATAGGCTTGGAGTTGCTCTCACTCAATGGCCAGTCAAACATTTTATGTTCCCACTGAAATTGAACATTAAATCCCTAGATTTGATATGCACATTTATCCAAACGGAGCCAAAGATACATTCATTTCTTATGAGAGTAAGACCAAACAATTGAAATTCTCGAGGCAACAAGTGGTACAGAATCTATAGACACTTCAAAATAAAAGCAAGGAGACGACGATCAAGAAGAGAACTTTCAGGCATATACAAAAACAAATAAGGAGAGAGAGAAAGAGGGAGACAGAATAACCCACCTGGAGGAAGAGTGCCTTGAGGAGCATGGTAACCATTTGGCATCGGAGCGTAGAGCCTGAAAGCCTGATTAGGTGGCTGACCAGGGTAGGGTTGCATCATGGGCGGCGGCTGAGCGCTCACCCCTGGCGGCTGAACGCCAGGATTTTGAACACCAGAACTCTGTAAATTTAAAGAGAGGGGAGAGAACTGCGGCGCAGAGGGAGGCGGAACAGGTGGGGTGGCAGGCCGGAATGACGGCGCCGTCGGTGGAACAACGGGGATTTGAGGAGGGGCGTAGAATTGGATTGAAGGTGGCGGTGGGAGAGAAATTACTGGTGCTGGTGGGGCAGCAGTAGGGATAGGGTTTAGTGGAAGAGAGGTCGACGGAGATGGATCGGGTTGATTCGATTGAGGGGTCAGATTTTCGGGTTGGTCAGCTGGGTGAGGATTGGGACGGTCTGTGGTGGCCGGAGAAGTGGGAGATTCTGCCATTTAGAATGAGAGAGGGGGGTGCGGAGTAGATCAGTGGTGATGGTGGTGGTTGGATTGTGCTACTACTGCCTTCCAATCGCTCTCTTCGTGCCCTAATAAAGTGCAGTCTGGGCATGATCTGCTGTATCGGCGGTATATTTAAAGTGTTGTTTCCCGATTCGCAAAATTAGGAAATTGATTTTCGTGCTCCACATTTTATTACCTGCGCAAAGTGGAGTGCGAAAATCAACCTCTATATGGAATTGATTTTCGCACTCCACTTTTGGAACACAAATAGTAAAAAGTGAAGCGCGAAAATCACTATCCCAAAATTATCTGATACATTAACAAAATCAAATTAAAATGGTCTACGTGAATTCTTTTTTTTTTAATTTGTTTTGCTAAGTTCATCGCATCAGTTAAACTTAGTAAACTAATATATTTATGAACTATTTTTAAATTCAATCTAGATTTACCTCTTCATTTAATACTATAATAATTCTATCACTTCTCATAACTAGTACATCAACGTGTCTACTATAAACATGTCTAAATTGGTTTAATTTGTTTTTTATCTTGGCTTCCAGTGGTACTATTCCTATCATATCACGAAATTTTTACTTATAATTCTATCTTGCAAAGTTTATAATGCATTCATCTCAATAATCTCATTTCACTTAAACTCATCTTACTAAATGTGTTGTTTCTTAGTCGTTGAACACTCTATAGTGTATAACATTACTAGCTTTATGACATCATGGTAGAACTTTTTATTCAACTTTACAGGCATTTTACGACCACACAATACTCTCGTAACATTCTTTCACTTGATTCATCCAACTTGAATTTTCGTATATATACTATCAATTAATCCAAAATACTTAAAATATTTTTTTGTAATTCCTTATTTTGGAGTGCAACTATGTCAATATTAGTAATTTGGCTATTGTTGAGGAGACTACCTTCTATGACGAGATCCGGAAGTCTGGGATGGTCTACCTATATGCATAAGAGCCTACCGGCCATTGTCGTCGGTGGCCCCTCCGATGATTGAGTCAATAGAGGATTCTTAGAGAGAGAAGTGAACTTGGATATCTCTACAATTGATGTCGTGTCTGTCGGTCGACCTGTTGGCCTTCCTTCGGTAGTGCCAAAGTCCCAGTCATGGGCCATCCTGCACTCTCCAATGCTCCAGACATCTAGGGATGAAGCGAGCATTGTTGGACTTGGACCTCCGAACATCTACTCAGTGGTCTCCGTAGTACGCTAGACGACCTTCGCTGTGTGTGCGAACATGGCACTGCCTTGGCCATTCTCATGGCGGCTCTGACCTGGTTGTCGTCCCTCTATATATCGGTCATAATAATAGTCTTCAGTCTTTCTTCGGCTTTGTCTAATGGAGGGTTGAATCGTGTCCTGGCCGACGAGATATGTTGTCGATGTGACTCAGCATGATTGACATTCCTCAAAAGTTGAGCATGTGAGTAATCGTCGCTCTGTGGTGCTCCATGTGCCACAATATAGTCGATTATGTCAGGCAATGGAGTGAAGCTTTCCATGCATCGATTCTGCTTCCATAAAGCTTCTAACAAGAATTGAGTGCTTTCCACATGTCATTGTCTGGTTGGATACAGTCGATGGTGGATGTGACGTTCCGCACACGTTCGTCGACTTCTTCAAACATCATCTCCCCCTCAATTTAATATGCCTCACATGGCATTGCGTGATTGGGCCGTTGCCTGTGTGGGCACGTGGTTCGGTCTGGGATTTTGAATTTCAAATTCCCCCTCCCTTCCCCTATAAATACAATGCAAAGGGGAGAGGGAGAGGATGATGTTGTTCATCTCCTTTCTGCCTTTTCTCCCCAATCTTTGAGCTTCCCCAATATTTGCTAGGATCCAAGAATCAAATTAGTTTCAGCCTCCGAGATCTTTTCAGATATGGGTTACTTATGTTGTTTTTGGCTTTCCTTCTCGCATGTGGTTGTTGCGACCCTCTTGGGTATTTTGTTAGTATTTTTAGTGTTGTCTATTTTTCGAGACTCATTTTTTATTTTTTGAGAATTGCAATTTATTTTAAAATTATTTTATCCAAGTTGTTTAATTCCATGTTTGATTTATTTGGCTCCGTATTTGCTAATAAATCCTTCCCAAACTTTGTTAAGTATGCTATTGTAGGCACATGAGGTCGGCGGATCCAAAAATGAGCTTAAAGTCAATATTCCAGATAATGGGCGACTTATTTTCACTCAAACAAGTTTGTGCATTGTCTTCAACTTCCGGGCAAACTTTCTAGACTCGAGCGAGTTTCTGTTTTCTCGAGCGACTTGGGCTTCGCTCGAGCGACTCCTCCTTTTTCTCGAATGACTCCTCCTTCCACTCAAGTGACTTAATTTTGCATAAATTTGGCAAATTCTTTGTTGGTTCGAGATTTCAATTCTATTTGGTTCCGAATGATTTTGGTTATATAATAGACATCTTGGATATTGAAGAGATATAAACATAAGATATATCTCAGATAGGAATACAAGGAAAACATATAGCCAATACATATCCAAAATATGGAATACATATCAGTGATTGTCAAAAAGTTTTTAGAAGCTTTACAAAATAGTTTTTGAGATTGATTCTCCTCAATTTTTCTTAGAGATTTGTGAGAGATTATTTTCAGTCTTAGTTATTAAGTTTTATCCTACCATCGGGTTGTGGATTTTTTCAAGCATGAGGCTACATTGTTCATGCTTTGCTAAATCATTTTTGATCGTTTTGTTTCGAGATTTGTGCATTATTCCTTTGGTTTAATATTTTGTTGGCAAACCATAGTTTCACGAGAGGTTAGTATTTATGGAGATACGTTTAATTTTTAATCACAATAATCGTTGTAACAAGATTGTTGTAATATCATTACTGGTTTATTGATAAAACTTATTATTGTTCAATCTTTGTTTATTAGTGATTGATTATTGCAGTGTTTCCAAATCTACCTCAAACATGTTTCAGTTTTTAAATATATGAAGAAAATTTTTAAAGTATATTCACCCCTCTTGTAACATCCCAAATCAAAACACCAATATAAAAATGCAAAAAATTTAATTCTTTTTCTCTATCACACAACTCAACACCTCAAACTTCAACGAAATACATTAAAACCACAATTTAGTTAACATCTAGTTGAAAGTGGTACCTCATATGTGCATTGAAACAAAATAAGTACTGACTAAAGGAGCACTCTCTAAGCAAAGACCACTACACAAGATACTCCAACAACCACAAGTATATAAGTGCTAACAATTGAGAATCACCAAGTAGCAATACTGAAAGAAAGACAGAAACTATCTAAGTTCAAATGTCCCCCTTCAAGCTCCAAATCAAGATAAGCATACTCCAATTCTGATGCTCGTAGTGGACTGCTACACCCTGCTACCTGATTTCACAGCAAAACAAGGAAATCAGAGTGTGAATATGATATTTTAACTTCCAATCTCAAGTAAGTAATCATTGAAACCATAAGGCAAACAACATGATTTCTTTAAAAATGAACAAGTGCATCCCATG
>NMUG010005059.1:0-13394 GCA_002855965.1 Monotropa hypopitys | reverse complement strand
TCTTACACAAAATTTGCAAGCAATCTCATGTCTAAATCATTTAATTAAATACTCTTTGATTGACATAGATGTAATTATTTGTGAGATTTACATTGTATGGTGTAATTTTTTGCATATACTTTACTATGAAAAATGTTTCCTTTTTGTTTTTGTTTCATTTGGAAATTGAATGAGCCATGTTAAGTATTAGGAATAAGGTTTTAAAGTTTCAAACCTGGAATCAAGGCTAACAAAATAAAAAAAAGTTGGTTCAGGATTGCTTACAAAGCCACAAAGAATAGACAGTTGTTAATGTCCAAAATTGCATTCCCAGATTCTGTTCATCAATGTGTATGTATTGTAGGATTGGTGGTGCATGAGATATTTAATGGTATTTCATTTTGTCTTGCGAATTTACTAGGTCATGCCCATGCATAAATGCACGACTCAAAGATTTTAGTGTTACAATGTTTTCTAAGGTTTGATCAATAAAATCAACAAAAACAAAAATTGTAACACTAAAATCTTTGACCCATGCATTTATGCACGGACACGCGCTAGTATTTTCCATACTATTGGGAGGGCGACGAGAGACCCTGATTCATTATTGGTGTACTTATCCAGAATGTTTCACAGGATAACGGTACTCTCATAACTTCAGTGAGAGATTAAATGAGCCTTGGCTATTATTGTAGTTCTGAGATGAGATGATAATGTGTTTATGATGATGTATCCTTTATTGAATCAAGTAATAGATTTTGTGATGGATTTATGATAGAATTCTTATGATATATTCTCTGATGGGTTTTGTGATAAAAAGAAAAGATGAAGAAATTATTTTTAAAAAGAGATGGAAAATGATGGTTTGACAATGAAAAGAGATTCAGATGTTAAAAATAAATTTGGAAATGAGTGAAATGGTTTTTGAAAGATAACTTGTTCCATAGCTATTTTTGGTACTCTTATTTATACTATTCCATAGTATTCACTAAGTTATTGCTCGCTGAAATATTTTTATGCCTTTTCATTTAGGTGATTACGACTAGCTTTGTCCACCTGTTGAGCTACAGCTGCAATAGCATAGAGGAGACTTTGATTTTGTCTTTTTTAGTTGGTGAGTATGAAAGTTTTATTTTGATGTATCAGTGAGAGTTATGTACTCATTTATTTTAGTTATGTGGGATTGGGCAGAGCTTTTTTGCCCAGTTGTTTTGATCTCACTTATGTACAATTCAGTACTTTATGTTGGTCAGATTTCATTTTCAGATTAGTAGGTTTTATTTGTTTAGAGTTATTGTTACATGGTTCTATATTTCTGTCATGTCACTTTCTTGGGTGATATCCTTTATAATTACCTGTATTGGGGCATGACAGATTTTGGTATTAGAGCTAGAGTTTTAGAAGGTTCTGTAGACTTATTAAGTCAGTTCGACAATCGAAAATAGGATGTCATGGAGTATAGTGTAGAGGGCGATAAAGTTTTTAATATATGCATGATTGTTATAATGATTCTTTTGTCTTATTTGAACAATGTTGTTATGGAGAATAATGATCAGCAAGTCAGGGAAGAGGTTTCATCGGCCTTCGTTGGGCAGAGGCAAGAAAGGCAGGAGGAGCAGTTTGGGGTAGGGGAAATTAGGACATAGGAAAACGTTGGTGTTGATCCCGTAAGACAACTACAAGAAGCTATAATCAAGATGGTAGAGACTCAGGGAAGATATTTCGAGAGGTTTCCTGTTCAGCCAGCTCTCGTGCAGGGACTAGTGGTGCACATTAATACCACCTCATATAAAATTTTTAAGGCAATGGATCCACCCATTTTCACTGGAAGCAAAGGGGAGGAGGATGCGGAAATTTGAATGAAAAAAATTAAGTAGATATTCGGGATTACGGAGGTGACTAATGATCACAAATTGAGGCTTGCTACTTTTATGCTTTCAGAAAAGGCTCACCATTGGTGGAAATCCATAGAGAGTGTTGACTGTTGTGCTAGTTGGTACGAATGTTTTGGTGAGTTGGACTAACTTTGAGGAGGCATTTGGAGTCTTCAAGTTCTTCCTGATTTGTTTGAGTCTTTGCTATGCTTCAACCACATAAAAGCCGATAAGCCACCTCTCCAATCTTCTCTATGATATCAAACGGACCGATGAAACGTGGGGTTAACTTTCCTTTCTTGCCAAACTGAGAAATACCCCGACGAGGCGAAACCTTCAAGAATACATGATCACCAACCACGAAAGATAGGGGTGTGCGACGCCGATCCGCATAACTCTTGTAATGACTCTGAGCGGTAAGCAACCTCTGCCGAATAGTCTTGATCTGTTCCGTTATCTGCAACGTCATCTTGGGTCCAACGATAGCCGACTCGCCCACATCTAACCAACAAACCGGAAACGACAAGGTCGTCCATACAACGCCTCAAACGGTGCCATGCCAATACTCGAATGGTAGCTGTTGTTGTACGCGAACTCGATCAAAGGAAGATGATCAACCCAACTCCCCTGAAAATCTAACACGCAAGCACGTAACATATCTTCGAGAACCTGGATAGTGCGCTCCGACTGACCGTCTGTCTGAGGATAGAACGCCGTACTGAACATAAGCTTTGTCCCAAGAGAAGTCTGCAAGCTGTGCCAGAAACGTGAAGTAAACCTGGGATCTCGATCGGACACAATAGATGACGGCACGCCGTGAAGTCTAACAATCTCTCGAACGTACAATCGGCTCAAGGAGTCCACGGACTGAGCAACTCTGATCGGTAGAAAGTGCATTGTCTTCGTCAATCGGTCGACAATGATCCAAATAGCATCCTGTCCTCCTGATGATCTAGGAAATCCTGACGCGAAATCCATCGTCACATGCTCCCATTTCCACTCTGCGTTAGGTAGGGGCTGAAGTAAACCTGCCAGACGCTGATGCTCCGCCTTCACCTGCTGACATGTAAGGCATCTAGAAACAAACACTGCAACATCTTTCTTCATTCCCGACCACCAGAACTGCCGTCGAAGATCGTGGTACATCTTGGTACCTCCCGGATGGACTGCCAAAGGAGAATGGTGAAACTCGTGCAAAATGTTTTCTCGGCATGAAGTAGGAACGAATAATCTACCAAGGTATCGCAAACTGGAATCTGCATGGATCATCCAACCCTGCTGCGCATCACCGCTGAGAAATCTGGTACGGAACTCTAATGCCTCTGAATCCGCTGCCTGAGCCTCGGTAACCAATCTAGAAAGCTCCGAATGGATAGATAAATTGCACAACATCGTATGATCACTGGTTTCTTCCGCATGCAGAACATAAGGACCCAAGTCTTCCATAGATCTCCAACTAGAAACAACCGAGCTCGCCAAATGAAAGGACTTTCTGCTCAACGCGTCCGCAACTACATTTGCCTTACCCGGGTGGTAATGGAACTCGAAATCGTAATCCTCCAAATGTTCCATCCATCACCTTTGTCACAAGTTAAGCTCATTTTGGGTGAACAAATACTTCAAGCTCTTATGATCGGAGAAAACCTCGAACCGTTCACCATACAAGTAGTTCCGCCACATCTTTAACGCAAAAATGATTGCCGCAAACTCCAAATCATGCGTCGGGTAATTCCTTTCATGAGTCTTTAACTGTCGCGATCCGTAAGCCACGACTTTACCTCCTTGCATGAGTACACAACCCAAGCCATCATGAGAAGCATCGCAATAAACCGAATAACCAACTCTGCGTTCGGGAACGATAAGGATAGGTGCCGAAGTGAGCCGCCTCTTCAACTCTTCAAAAGTCGATTCGCAATCATCATCCCAAAGGAAAGGGACACCCTTACGGGTCAAACGAGTCATGGGTGCCTCGAGTCGAGAAATGTCCAACACAAAACGCCGATAGTAACCAGCTAGACCAAGAAAACTCCGGATGTTGAACACACTCTGGGGACGTGGCCACAAAGAAACTGCCTCTATCTTGCTAGGATCAACAGAAACGCCGCCTTGGGAAACGACATGACCAAGGAACTTCACTTCAGGTAGCCAAAACTCGCACTTGCTAAGTTTGGCATAAAGACGGTGCTCTCGTAACAATTCCAAGACAACTCTGAGGTGAACCTGATGTTCCTCCTCGGAAGCAGAATAGATGAGAAGATCGTCGACGAAGACCACTAAAAATCGGTCAAGGTGAATACAGAAGATGCGGTTCATGAGGTCCATGAACGTAGCTAGAGCATTGGTCAGGCCAAAAGGCATGACAACGAATTCGAAGTGACCATAGCGGGTACAGAAAGCCGTATTCAGAATATCCTCCATTCGCACTAATAACTGGTGGTAACCGGAACGTAAATCGATCTTGGACGTAGTTGATCAAACAAGTCATCTATCCTAGGCATTGGATACTTATTCTTCACCGTCACGCGATTTAACTTTCGATAATCGATGCACAACCGTAACGAACCATCCTTCTTTTTAGCAAATAAAGCGGGCGCACCCCACGGGAAGAACCAGGTCGAATGAAGCCCAAATCATATAATTCCTGCAACTGGGATTTTAACTCCCGCAACTCTACTGGCGCAAATCTGTAAGGTGGTACCGAAATCGGCGACGTGCCGGGCAACAAATCAATGGAGAACTCCACCTCTCGCCTAGGTGGCAAACCGGGCAACTCTGTCGGAAACACGTCAGGGAACTCGCAAACAACTGGGGGTAGCTCCCCACATAGAGAAGAATCGTCATCAAGACTAAGACTGGCCAACATACAACTGACTGAATCGCGGTCTCTCGGATCATAGAAGGAATAGTCGGGAGACTCCTTCCGGTCGCCATACACATAGAAATAAAGTCCTCCTTGAGAGAACAATCGCACTCGGCGTCGATGAAAATCAATATGGGCGTGGAATGTAGACAACCAAACCATCCCTAGAATCAGATCAAATCCGGACATTTCCAGGACAATGAAATTAAAAGTAAACCAGTGGTCCTCAAAAGTCAACTCACAGTCTCTGCACACTCGATCTAGACGAACACGGCCTCCAATGGGAGTGTCGACAAACAACGGTGGATCAAGGACATCCAGGTCTAACCCCAAAGCACGGACGAAAGATGCAGCTAAGAACGAATGTGATGCACCAGAATCAAACAACACGCTGACCCAAGAATTATAAATGAGAAACATACCCCGCACGACTGAGGTCTCTGGCTGCTGATGAGTCACAAAAGGAGTAGAAGCTGCTGGAATGGCGAAGACTCTACCCTGGGTCGTCGGACCCTGCTGACCTCCTCCTCTCGGCTGGAACGGCTGCTGAGGCCTGGCAGGAGTCAGAACTCCTCCAGTACGGGAAGCCTGCACTGAACCTGACCTGACTGCTGCGGGCGCTACTGCCCACCCCTCTGCTGTTGCTGCGACTGTGATCGCCCATCTCTAAAATCTCCCGCCCTCCTGGGCAATCTCTAGCTATATGGCCCACCTGGCCACAATCGTAACACTCTGTTGCTCTACAATCATTTCGCACATGCCCAGTCTGACGGCATCAGTGGCAAACAAGAGGACCCCGCACGGACCCTGAACTGGCATGAGATCGCTGGCCATGAGAAAAGCAAGACTGCTCCCACTGCCGCTTCCTCCCGAAGCTGTCTGAAGAAGAAGAAGAACTGGAATAGGAACCCTGTCGGCGCGATTCCCACACTCTTGGTCTCTGAACTGAATCTCTCTGCTGATGCTCCTTTTGGGGCTCAACTGCCCTGGTGCAATCCACAAGATCGGTGAAGACCCAAATCCGGTGACCCATAACCATCCGCTGAATAGAAGAATGAAGACCTCTTTCGAATCTCTTACACTTTCGCTCCTCAGAACTGACTAAATCAGTAGCAAATCGAGATAAGGCCTGGAACCTCAAGGTATACTGGGACACAGACATA
This sequence comes from Monotropa hypopitys, assembly GCA_002855965.1. Taxonomy (NCBI): domain Eukaryota; kingdom Viridiplantae; phylum Streptophyta; class Magnoliopsida; order Ericales; family Ericaceae; genus Monotropa; species Monotropa hypopitys. The sequence continues at coordinate 7,518 of NMUG010005059.1, read as the reverse complement.
GTTCCCTACTCTAGGTGCTCGAACTGCTCTCTAAGCTGATCTCGATAACTCTCCGGGAAATACTGATTCTCAAAGACAACCAGGAAATCTGCCCAAGTCATAGTGCTAATAGGATCCATGATAGCCTGAGGATCCGCATCGCCACCGGCAATGAGACTAGCACGTCTCATCTCCACTACAGAACTCCACTATAGAATGGCCTCTCCCAAAAGCTGATAAGTCGCGAAGGTAATGTGCAACTTGTCCTCTATGATGCCTAGGGTGTCAAACACCCGTCGAATCTCCACTAGCCAATGATCAGCCTCAAGTGGTTCGCCTTCCCCACTGAACTTGGGAGGATTCATCCTCTTGAACTCTCGCAAAGTATCAAGGGTACGGTCACCTGTACCATCTCTAGGAGCAGCAAAACCTCGACTAGCCTCGACCATGGCGGCCGCTAGCTCTCGCGCAAACTGACTAGGGGCAACAAGCCCCTCCGGAATAGGAACCAGAATAACAGGAAGTACAACATCCTCCACACCTGCTCGATGATCGTCGACTGCCTCGCTATGTGCCTCCTCAACGTTGTTCCTACGACCTCTTCCTAAAGCAATGTTGCAACGTGGAGGCATTCTACAAAGATTCAAGAAGATAATGAGAATTGAGCACAAACAAGGCTCGAACAGATAATCTAGTCAACAAGTAAGTCCTTACTCAAAGAAAACAGGCACGATGACCCAATCAATAGATTCTCGCAGACAAGGGAATCAGTAGAGGTAGGATACCCGCAAAAGAACAACATATCAACCTTACTTCAGGAATTTACGTCAACCTAGGGATCAAATGTCAATGCATATCTAAATGTTCATACATGTATGCAATGTGAATAACTACAATGCAACCCATAGAGACTAATGTCTCCCCAAAGGCCTAAGTTTTCGAAACCGAAAGCTCTCATACCAAGTTGTCACGCCCCGGATTTTTAAGCCATATTTGTTTTTGAAAGATACTTTATTTATAAATGGGGACACAAGCATGGATCATTATTATTTAAAAGAAGTCTAAATACCAAACACATAACATACCAAGCTTACAAAATCCGAAGGTGAGTGCGGAAAATCTAAGTTATAAGTTCAAACCATAGAAAGGGTAGAAGAGAAGGAAAAACCATGTTTAAGTTATTATAAGCCATGAGTAGTGACCACCCACAATCCGGGTGTTTTCAAATGAAAGAGAGTACATAATTCTCAAAATCTACCAAATCATCAGAATGATCGAGGAGCCTCAAGGTCCTCCAAAACTTGCTTCTTTCCTGCAGAATCTTTTAAAAAAAGGGTGTGTCACGCCAAAGTAGGAAATATCTATAGCAAACTATGTAAATAATTGGCATGACTAGAGTGAAGTATGAACAAGGATAACAAACATGAATGGACTAGATGATGCATGATACTTGGTCCCACTACTTACATGATTCTTATGTAACCGAAGTAAGCAAGAGTAAAGAGAAATAACATCTACAAGTACCCTACTACATGATTCTTTATTATTTCTCATATTGACAAGTGATTATTAGGAGTGTGAGTCCCTCCTTTTGTTTTGCAATAGTAAAGGATTTCCGGAATTCCATCGTAAGTCTATTCTGTTCAAGTTCATTGTGTGGATAAGTATTGGAGTCCCGTCATAAGTCCACTCCATTAGTTATTCAATCGTATCACAAGTGTCCCTTGGAACCCCATCATAAGTCCGTTCCAAGTGTGTCAAGTAACCTTGATAAAGGGAAGAGAGTAGTAGTTGGCCGACTAACTACCCGATTCCTACCTAGCTTTACCCAAGAATATTGGGAGGGCTTCCAGTTACCCCCATTGTGCAAAATGTCGTGGATGGAGCGACCATCCCGAGAACCCCATCATAAGTCCGTTCTCGTATATCGTATCAAATACTCTATCGGAAAATCCCTAGCCAAGGCTAGTGAGTCGTATCGTCGCATCGTTCGTAATGTCAAGGTGAATTCGTTTCGCTGGTTTATAATCCTAGCCAAAGCTAGTAGGTGTACCACAATGTATGACATTCATTTTCATCCCTAGCCTTAGCTAGTTAGTTTACCATAGATCACATTCTTTTAAATTTGCCTCATACGTGGCTATAGGTTCAATTCTATCAATCAATGTTCTCATGTGTCAAATTAGATGAATTGAAGCTCAATTTAATAATTCCAAGACTTTAGAGTCAAAACCCCCAATTTTCCAAAAGTTGTAAAATCATAAATTAGGGCTTTTTGCATACTAGCCCATGACACCAAATTGAGCACACACATGATAAGCCAAGACCCTAGGGAGTTCAACCCACCCATAAATTCCAAGATTTGACTACAAACCCTAGGTCTAGAGAATCCATGAACCACTATTACGAAAATTACAATAGTACATTCAAGATTTAGGGAAAAGAGATAAGAGCACAACCAAGTACATAGTGAGCCATAGAGAAGTCCTACCTTGGAGTAGTGTGAGCAAATCCTACAATCCGAAAGTGAGGGGATGAGAAAACCGTGCTATGTCACGCGTAGATCGGGAGCCGTAGATCGATGTTACTTCTTGGACTTTCTTGATGTGAGCCATCCAAGCCCTTCAAATCCAAGCTTTAAGCTTGACCTCCAATGGTGGTTAGGAGAGAGAGAGGAGAGAGGTGAGAGCAAATTAGAGGGAGAGGGATACAAGGGTTTGTGAGGAAAACCGGACTCTACAAGCCTTATATAGTCCCATAAGAAAAATGACCAAAATAGCCCTCATTAAACGCATTTTAAAACATTTTAGTCGACCTTCGTCCGGACGAAGGTGAGGTGTCGTCCGGACGACGCCACCAGAAATGAACCAGAAATGCCTCGGAAGCCTTGATCTGGACGACCAAAGGGCTTGGTCCGGACGAAACTCGTCGTCCGGACGAGGAAAGGGCATGGTCCGGACGAAAGCTCCTGATCCAAAAATTTCCTCCCTGCCATCATCGTCCGGACGAGCCAAGGGTATGGTCCGGACGACCAACCCAGATTTTCTCCAAAAATTGCCAAGCTGCTCTAGGCTCGTCTCAACGCATCTCCAAACACCTTTCCAACGTCCTACGCACTAAAACAAACGTCTGAGGCTCTCCCTTAGCCCTCTTCATTCGTCCAAACGATATTAAAACCGATCGAATAATTAACGAAGGATTTATTTACGGATATTTGGGTGATTAAACCTTAAAATAATCGCATTAAATTACGGGGCGCTACAACTCTTGAAATTCAAACCCCGTCGCTCCATGTCATAATGGAGTCCGCAACAGAAGATGCAGAACAAGTCAAGGTCCGACATGAGCAGTTGACCTCCCCTAGATGAAAAGAGACTAACAGCAGTCTATCGTGTACAATGCTATCAACAGAGAACCACAAAAAGCTTTGACGACCGTAAGTCTTTCAGCAAAACAACTCGGTTTCAAGGCAGATTCTCTCCGTTCCAAAAAAAAAAGCAACAGGGAAATTTTCTCCCAGCTAACAAAGACCTTTCACAGTGGCCCAAAATGCTTTCAGGCGGAACTGCCATCCTCGAAGCAACGAATGGTCTCAAGTTCCCCCTTTCCCTTCAACACGGATATACTCTAGCTCTACCATTCCGTTTGTAGTAGCTTTTCTAAATTTATGATAACAATTTTAAATTTCCAAAAGACATCACCTTATTACTAAAGATCCGGTGCAATTTGAGTGAAGTAGCATTTCCACTCCTTCCTTTGAGGCTTTAATCACAATTTTCTCCTTCTCCTCTTATCTGGAAAGAGCGATACAAAAAAAATATATTCAGCATCATCACGATAATTCGATGATCAAAAGAAAATCGCTACCCCCTTACGCAAATAAAAAGGGGGATTCTACAAAAGATCTCTCTCCCATCTTTTTCTGAATTCTTCAGCCTCTCCTCCTAAACGGAAGTGCTCATATTCGTTCAAAAGCATCGGAACTCAGTCAAGAAGCTTATGCCTTGGCAAAATCTAAAATTTTGATCATAATAAAAAAAATCCATCATAGTTAAAACCTAAGAAGGAAAACTATGGCAAAAATGGAAAAGCCCAGCATGGTTAAAACCCGAGAGGGGACCTTGGCAAAACAAATAGGATAAATCCAGTGTAGTCAAAACCCGAGAGGGAGCTATAGCAAAAATGGATCAATCCAGTACAGTTAAAACCCGAGAGGGAACCATAGCAAAATCGGAACCAAAAATCAAACAGCATCCGGCGTAATCATCACCCCAAAGGGGATTACGGCAACAATGGATAAAGAAAAAGCCGATAAAACACACACGTACGAGATCATTCTCCAAAACCAGCTAAGCCGACAGAACACATCCGGGCAACAGTGGAAGTCAGAACCGACGTCTGTATAACAATCGGCCTTCCGAAGAAATAGTTTCTTTGAAGATCCAGTTCGATTTATCCTAAGCGGCTTGTCACTTTACGTGTTAACAATTGCAAAAACAATTTTCAAAGAAAGGATGAACCAAGGTTTCCGCCCTCGATTTATCGATCGGGCCTTATTCATAAAATTATGCGAGTTGATTAACTTAAATTGAGTATCAATCTCACTTTTCAGAGAAGCATATGTGTTCGAGAATATATTTACTTATTTGATAAAGATTGCAGATAGTAGAAATATTCTCATACATCAAAAAGAAGTACAATGACATTACATAACTGAAAAAGAAATATAGAATGCAAATATGTTGGTCATTGTAGGTTTTCCCGTGAGAATGCATCCAGCAATCCCGGCAAAGCCTGGCACATCTCTCTGTATCGGGTGGTCAATGTGGTACCAGTCACAGCGCCCGATCTATCAACCTCTAACAAGCAGCGGAGCATCCGCGTCAATGTGTGTAGCTGAGCCATGTCTGGATAACCGCCTGGGAACAGATGCTCCATGGAGGCAAAACTAGATCATAAGCCCTCTACATCATGAAAGTGAAATCCCCTCTCTCTAGCCAAGTGCCAACGAGCCGCACATAGTCTGAGGCGCCATCTCCGGATCTCAACAAGTGATCTGTGATAGGATCTAGTCAGGGTGTCAAAATCTTCCTGCAGCCGATCTCTATCATCGTCAAGATCACCAATGCAATCATAAGACTCATCGACTACCTGGTCAAGATCTGCCACCTCGCGTAAGAGTCTGCTGATCTCCTCTAGCTGAGCCTCATGCCACCGAGCCGCATGCTATAATGAATCCTCCAAACCAGCTACTGTGCTGGTAGAACTAGCTGAAGCTCTAGCATCGGCAAGGTCTCGCTGCAAACTGCCTGTAGCAACCTCTATGCTGGATAACTGCAGGGATAAGTGATCGACATCTCGCTGTAGAGAATCTCTCTCCCTGGTAACTGAACGAGTCTGCCGAACAACCGTATCTCTTTCACCCGTCATCTGTGCATGCCGAGAATGTGACTGTATCATCTCTAAAGTGTAGCTTGAAGTCTGCATCGCTAGATATGATGACCATTGCGGTAACAGAAAGGTGTCCAAGTAAACCAGGAAAGTGGCTATAATGCCATCCTGACGATCAATCTCCTCAGAAAGCCAATGCAGATAGGACTCCGAAATACCGGGACTGTCGCTGGTCTGAGAAGACGAAATCAAAATACGCTAAGCCCACAGAGCATAAGCCTCTTCAATCAGCGGATGTGTCATGTCATTGGCAAAATCAAAGTGATATCTGCTACTGTCAAACAGTGAAGTAGAAGCCGAAACATCCTGGTAAAGCCCGAACTGTCTAAGGACGCGGCATCCATGATACGGTACCACGCCATAAAAATCCAACCAAGGACAGAAAGGACAAATGTAAAACCCCATCCCAGGAATTTGCCTATTTTTAAATTCTAAAAGTTTAATCTTCCAAAGTTTAAATTTTTAGAACTAAGGTTAGAGAGTCGGTAAGGGTAAGGTCGACCGCAGAGCCCTTCGGCCCAGGACTAGGAGGACCCGAGCATCCGGACTGCCGAGCGGTCTGTTGCCGAACAGCTGAGAAGTCGGACTGCCGGACTGCCAAGCACCCCATGCACCTATTGCTAGACCTTCGGCACTTTCTGCCCTTCGTCCATCTCACCCGTCGGCCAAGTCGGACAAATAGGAAAAGACAAGACCCGACAAAAAGTACAAAGAATCTCTGCAAAAGCTGAATTTCCGAGATTTCCGCCAAAAGCTGTCACCACCAGGAATCCCGCCGTAAAGTTGTCGGGAATATTACACCGGTCGGCTGACACCACAACCGGACAAACGGCGCGCGGCTAAAAGCTGCAGCTGCCAGTGAATCAGGCAGGCGCCGCCCACCTGTCGGCCACGGTTCTTTTGGCGCCAATTCGATATCCTTTCCCTCCAGCCTATAAATAGAGACCCCCAGACCCTCCAAACTTCACAGCATCCTTCCCCAGAGCATTCTTATGCTCCGTTTCTCTCTCTAGAAGTTGTTTCGACACTTCACCGTTCGGCACTCCACCGTCCGGTCAGAACCACAAAGTCCTTACTTGTCCAAACAGTCGGTCAAGCTTTCCCTTAGTGTCCGGTCAGCTCTTTGCCGAACACTCCCTGAGCAGAGGAAGCCTTCAGCAGTCTCAATCCAAACCGGACCAAGCCTTCGGTCAAGTCTTCAGCTCGGCAAACATTCAGGCCAGGAGTTCTCAGGTAAACTCTTGACCCCTTCGGTTTACCGTGTCATTTTCTGTTCGGCAAGTCTTTCAAAGGACTTAGCCGCACTAAAGGACGGCCCATTAGCCTCCTTTTAACTCCTGCTGACGTATCCGAGAAACCTTTATCCGGTTCGGCAGTAACACTAAGTGCTCGGCACTCAGCTTTAATGAGACCAGTCATCCCTTTTGCCCTACGGCTGAGCCATTTTCAGTTCGGATAACCTGTTCAGACCATTCCCGCACACGATTGATCCTCCCTAGGCCAACTGCCGATGTCCCGCACTGCCGGAGCACTAGTGCTCGGCAAAAAGGACGGTCTGCCTTTAGGCCTTCGCTTCTTAGCTCGTCTACGTCTTCAGTAGTTCGGGCAGTTAACCCTAAGACCATATTAATGCCTTAGCGACAATTTCGACCAGTCCTAGTACCGAAGCACCTTGTTCCGCACTGCCAGAGTTGCCTGTCCCTTCGGTAGCTCGGCAGAGGGACGGCCCGTCATTAGAAGCCTTAGCTTCTTGAGCTCGGCTACGCCCCCAACTGTTCGGACAGTTAGTCCTGAGACTACCCGACCACCTCAAAGGTCTTTCCGACCAGTCTTAGCAACCGAAACGCTTTTTCCCGCACTGCCAAGATCCGTCTGCCCTTTTGGCACCTCGGCAAAGACCCTTCGGCAAAACACCTTTCGAACCAGTAACCCCCGATAGCCATCAGTAGACTCTTACCTGAACACTGTTCGGCAGGGAGACCAGACCTTCGGCCACTTAGGCTTCGGCCAGAAGCTGAGCTTCGGCCAGCAATTCGGTCCGGCAGAGCAGTCAGCTAGAATTTAATAAATCTTATGTTTTGGAAAATT
>NMUG010005058.1:0-13395 GCA_002855965.1 Monotropa hypopitys | reverse complement strand
TTTGAGCAATCTCAACAGAACCCTTTCTAACCGGTCGAGCAACACCTTCCAACCGGTTGAACTGGAATGAAGTCCCACCAATTTAAATCCAAACTGGTTGGCCAATTTCCTCAACTGGTCGTGTGTCTCATTTACAAATATATATATATATATATATATCAGGAGTTCAGAATTTGAGAAACACTTACCTTGGAGACTTCAGCTCCAACCGATTGAGAATTGGCGACTCTGGGCGATCCTTGTAAACCAATTCCCATTTATCATCACACATATCTCTCTTCTTCGTAATCTCTCTCCATCATTACTGCCATCCTTCCTCTAAATCAAAGGCGCACCTATCCCCAGGTAATCTCAGAGCAAAACTTAAAAGTTTAGGGTTTAATTGATTTTGGAGGTATAAGGAGGGATTGATACAATTGTTTTGAGGGAAGTATAATGATTCATGGTCAAGTGTTGAATGTTGAATTGATTGATGAGTTCTGAATTGCTAGTGATACATATGTGCTGAAAATCAAGTTTTTCCGTAACCCACCACAGTTCTCGCGAACCCACAGATCGCAACCGGTTGGCCCAAACTTCTCGACCGATTGAAACCCTTGCTGCAGCAAAGAGTTAGAAAAAATTTGGGAAAAAGTTTTGGTGAAAGAAATCATGGAGAGAAGCGAAAAAATTGGTTATTCGCAGAGGATATGAGAGGCAAAAGGCTATTTACCCAGCAAACCCTAACATCATCCTTACCCAAGGGAATGTTGGGAGGAGAACTTTTGGATGGCCAACGAGACTGATAGAAGAACCAACACCACCAACTGAAGATCCAATTCCTCAACCTACACCACAAACACAATCTCAACCAAGCGAGCCATCTACTTCACGAAAAAGGGGAAAACCAAGCAAAAAGGCTTGGAATGAGATTTGTGCCACAAGAGTATTTTATGTGAAAGACAAATTATCAAACTGCCCGACTTGATTCCACACGCATATGTGCATTTGAGGGCTGATTTAGATGCGGTTTATGGGAGTTTATACGATATGGGCTTGGTGACGTGGTTTGAAGAGGTGAGGGGGTACATTGCAGCATTTGTGAGAGAATTTTATGTGACAGCTGAAAAAGAAGAAAACGAAGATAAAATCAAGGCTAAAGTGAAAGGGAAAGCAGTTAGTGTTATTCCGGATTCTATTGCGGACTATTTGGGTTGTTCCCGACCTACTCCTGAGCAGATTACTTACCCTAGGGAGGGTTACTCATCACCCACGGGAGTGGAGTTGGCACAAAGAATTTGCAAGGACGTAGACATGTACCGAGCCAAGGGGTTCTTTACCCAAGGAATGTTGCAAGGTTGCTATGCTTTATTAAATAAGATTATTCACTATAATCTTTTTCCTAAGGGTGCTCAGAAGACCCCAAGAGAAGACGTGGTTCGGTTGGCATATGAGTTGGGTAGGGGGTCATATTGATGTAGTGTTACTGATTTGGCAGTGCATTGTTGACTTCCCTACTTATGTTGGTAGCTCTGCTAGTCTCCCGTTTGCTTGTATGATCACTACGTTTTGCATTGAGGCTGGAGTAAGGCCATCTCAGAAGGAAGTGTGGGTGCCTCCACCTCTCGGGACAATCAACTATGTCACCTTGCAGAGGAGTGTAGGACAGCATGCTTCGAGCATTAGAACTATTCCACCACCAGTCCCACCTCCAGTTGTACCTACAGATAAGCCCTCAGTGGATATTCCCTCTACTTCAGTCGTACCTCCACCTAGACCTTCTGCTACATCAACCTCAGATTTTGGTGTTTTGGATATGTTTTCGAGGATTGAGCAGGGTATGATTGAGGATCGTACCAGGAAAGTAGCATGGGAGGCTGATGTGATATCTCGGCTTGATACAGAGGTAGTTCAGAGAGCAGTATGGGAGGCTGACTTGATTGCTCGTCTTGACACTGAGGTGATCCGGAGAGTAGCTTGGGAGAGGCATGTGAATGATATTTTACATGGATTGAAGAAGGACGATGCAGATGATCAGGATGGAGGAGCATCTGAGAGTGAGTATGCTGCTTTTGATGAACCCGGAGATGACTGAGTGATTTTGTTTTCTGGGTTGATAGTTTTTGTTTTGGTTTATTTTGTTTTTGAGAGGGTATGAATGGTGGTTGGGTAGTGACCTAGCTTCACATTGTTACCACCATTCATTGTTTTGATGCACTTATCCTACCCTGTTTCATCATAAGCTTTAAAGACCTTTTAGATTTCTGTTAATTCCCATTATGAGTATGTTATGTTGAAAGTACTTTGATGAATGCAAGCACAATTACTTTTGATGATGACCGGTGCGTTTTTGTCACTTCTACTTTAGATATTCACCGCAAGAATTACTTTTCTTGGTATTCCGAGGATGGTTCCCAACCCTCAACCGTACAATCATTGTAGTGATCTTCTTTGAGAGAGACCAACGGAGAGGTTTGGAATCGAGGCTCATATTGAATTGGTCAAACACTGAATGCTTAGGGAGATAGAAATGATTGATATGTCACTTCAACATGAACTTCATTCAAAGTATTTGACTAGTTTACTTGTTAATAATTAGGACATTTTATTTCCTTGCTTGAATAAAGTGTTTTGTGGGTTAGCACTGCTAAAAACCCTCACGAGACCTCACTCGTCCTATCGGAGCTGCCTGGGGGTTTAAAGGAACTATCCCTTGTCAATTTCATTGTTGACTAGCAAAGTCCAGGTTGGGGGGGGTGATTGGTACTTAATTGTACCAATTATAACTCCCAATCTTATTGTTCTTAGCATGTTCTACATTAGTTTCATTCTATTTTTACATGAATTTGCATATTAATGATAATTATTTCTTTGATGAATAAATAGGTATTTTTATATGCTTTTGTTAGTTTTTGTTGTGTAGATAAATTTTGTAGGTTGATAAAAATGTGCCAAGGAAAGAGAAGAAGGAACCAAGAGGAAAGCCAAGGATTCCAAGCAGAACACTTCCCGACCGGTTGGAGGCTCATTCCCAACCGGTTGCAATATCCACTTGAATCACTTCCTAAGTGTTGAAGACATTCTCAACAGAAGACTTCCCGACCGGTTGGAGGCCCATTCCCAACAGGTTGAAGCTATTCCCAACCGAATGTCAAGGTTCAAGTCAACCGGTTCATGACCTGGGCAACAAATTGCAGTTTTGATCAGAGGGCATATCAACTGGTTGAGGCCTACATGCCAACCGGTCCAATTCCTTGGCGATTCAATTCATTCTCGAGCAAACCACTTCTAAACCGGTTGGAGGCCTATTCCCAACCGCTTGCGGTACCCGATACACACAGATTCATTTTAGCTAAAATCGATCCAAAAATGTTTTCAGCGGGAATTTGACATTGGAACCGACTTTTAATGGCATAAATGTAATTGTTGGAGTTCCTAACTATATAAGGAAGCCCAGGGCTTCATTCTAAATACTTCTTTACACCTTGTAACTTTGGGAGCAGTTTAGACTTTAGAGATTAGATTTCTTGCTTAGAGGAGAAGATTAAAGATTGGAGGGAGGATCAAGTAGGAGAGATTGAAGATTGTTCCAGGTTTTCTTTGCATGTGTTCTTGTTCTTTCTTCATCATTAGGTAAGATCTCTTGAACTTAGTAGTTGTAATTGTTCTTTCAAGTTTCAATTAAGAGTATGATGCCATGTTTGATTGTTGCTTTAGATTTTCTTGGTGTTATGGATAGCAAGATCTTTTAGGGTTGGATTCAAGGGTGCTAAACCCTAATCTAACCATGGAGATAAATTCCTCCATGTATGCATGTTCATCTTTCTTGATCTAAAATTAGGGTTTTGTAATTCTTCAACATTCAAGAATGGATGAATACATCATTGCTTTGATTAGATGTAGACAACAGATTCTTGGCACATCTAATGCTTGGAAGTGATTTGTTCATTGCAGGATTGGAATTACTTGAAGATTAAAAACCCTAATTCTTGGATCTGAGTTAAGAAATCTATTGATAGAGGAATTGGTTTCTATAAAAAGATTAGGGTTGAAGCCTAAGAATCCAACCATTTTCATTCATAGTGAAACTCAACCCCTAGTTGTTAGTACAAGACTTAACTCATGTATTGATTTGTTTTCCTTTCTTTTATTTTCACACAAGAAGACTTGTAAACATTGAACTAACCCAATTCCTGTGGATTCGACTCGGTCTTTACCGTTATTTTGCTACACATGACAATTGTATTTCCTACGCTTGAAAAAAATCAATCAGCGTTCTCCAAAGAACCATCTTAATCTAAGCTTGGGAAGGGGATGGATTTGTATAGAGAAAAGAGAGAGAGAGTCATGGGAGGTAGAGAGAGACTAGGTCAGTAAAATGGGGGAGATGACCCCAAAATCGGACAAGGATCATATATATAGCCCCCAAGCCAAAATGACCACACTTCCCTTAATGACTTCACCGGAACCCTCTGTGCACCGGTGCATGCACCGATGCAAACCCCTGTGCACCAGTGCACCAACCGATGCAACGGGCAAAACCAAATAGCAGAACCACCTTGCACTGGTGCATGCACCGATGCAACTGAACCCAAAAACCCAGCAGAGCACCTGTGCACCAGTGCATGCACCGATGCACAACCAATTCCTTCTTGCAATGGTGCATGCACCGATGCAAGCAACACCACCACCTTCAAAACCACTTTGCACCGGTGCAGTTGAGAGGCCAAATGATGCACAAGTGCTCTGAAGTGAGGAAAAGGTGCCAAGGCCCTCCCAGTCCATCCCGAGACGTGTCAAACCGATCGAGGACTTACGAGGATGAATCAAACTCTTTTTAAAATAAGTTTTCCAATCAAGATAGGCTATTTCGAGATCGCAAAATGAGTATCAAATTTAAAAATCCTCCAAGATTAATATAAAACTAAAGAATTAAATTTATAAGACATTGGAAATTCACGTCGTGATACCGGCACTTTCCCTAGTATGAGGTACGTATATTTTTATGGTTATTCTTTCTTTGCTATTTTCTTCGATCTATGTAGACCTACTTTTTTTTGTTTCTAATGATTTTTTTTTTATTTCAGGATGTCCCAGATCCTCCTCGAGGTTCAGTTAATAGGAGACCTAGACGACGAGGCAGCTGGGATGACTGCCACAGCAGAGATATCTGAGACCTACATCATAGAGAGATTTTTTTGTTTTGCTTTTTCATTTTGTATCAGACAAGTTGTACTATTATTCTTTTGTTAGATTGCACTTTATTTAGCTTTTTTTTGTAATACATCTTAATGTTTAATATATATATGTTTCTGCTCTTTATCATTTATGTATCTTTTTCTTTCTCTCTTTTCTTTTTGCACAGATAGATGTATATGTTATAAAAAAGAATATTGATGCTTCACTTTCCGTCTACATGATGTCATTTGCACTGGCCTTTTAGATGCTTTTGTTAGCTTGGTGGGCGTCTTTTGCCCCAGCTGAGCGATCCTCATTTGAACAGTTATTTGGTGGAATTGCTAGTATTTTGACTCTTTGCATTGCCCCAGACTTTTTGGCTGCTCTGGTGAGATATTGGATCCCAACGATGAGCCTTTTCCGCTTCGGATATCATGAGCTGACTCCTACCCTAGAGGAGTATCACTTTGCACTGAGGATGAGGCCTACTTTGGAGACCGCAACCCGCATTTTCCCTGGACGGAGTGCTCAGACTACTTTTTCTACATTGATAGGCCTGAAGAAGGCTTCATTGGTTGTGGATGAGATTGACGGGGTCCCAACTGTGCAGATAGATTTCTTATGGGGGCTCTTTGGTGATGGAGCATATAATGATCCGCGTGGGCTGATTTTATCCGATTGGTTGACAAAGAGACAGGCTCTCGCCGGTGCATATATGCTTTTGCTTTTGTCCTTCTGGCAGGGTTGTTCTTCCCACGTTGCGATGGGCAGCTGGACTTGCGGGTCGTATTTTTCGTGGCTGCTGTGATGGACGGGCATTCGATAATCCCGGCAATTTGAGTAGAGACATTCGGAGGGCTAACCCTTTATATTCTGTCACATGATTCCCGCATCTGCAGCGGCATTGAGTTGCTCTTTATATGGCTGGTATCCCATTTATTTCGGTGCTATTCCTCACATCCAATATGGTTTCCTGATATTCCTTTGACATTTTTAATCGAGCGACATTTGACCTTGCTGCATATTCCTCAATGTCTGGGCGCGTGGATTATAGCTTTGGATAGCATTACACCGGATATGATTGTTTGGGATATTGGCATATTTAGCATCAGGGATCATACCATAACCATTCATGGATTAGGTCTTTCATTTCTTCCATTAGTTGGGTTATATGGAGTTGTGCTATATTTCGGGTGTCGGGTCCTCAGACAGTTTGGTCTTTATCAGGATGTGCCTATTTCGTCGTCCCTTTTGCAAGCAGCAGGTATCATTTTGACTTTACGAGTGACTTTGTACATTCGATGATCTCAGAGTCATCTGCCTTGTGGGCTCAACGTGTCATGATTTCATCATCTCAGACTAGTGACAGACCCGGCGTTTCTGATGCCTATTTAGATTGGATTGGACAAGAGATTGTTCATGATACTGGAATTATTGCCACTCTTCTTGTATATCTGGATCCGTCTCTATTACCATCATGGTCATCCTTTCTAGCATCGCAGACTGCAAGCTATACCCTTCAGATGGCACATTCTTATTCACAGCATGTTTAGATGACTGAGGAGAGAGATAGGGTTGTTCAACAAGCTTCCTCTATCACTGAGGAACGAGATTCTCTGCTTGGAGATCTAGATCATTTATCCTTGCGATTATCTAACATGAAGGTTATTGTAGGTATCTTGCAGCAGGATCTTGCAGATGTTAGGGTTTCTGCCAGCTCTACCAATACCGTGACTACTTTGGAGGATTCTCTGAGACATGCAGCTTGTGAGCACGAGTTTCATCTTGAGGAGATTGGGAGATTGCTTCGTGAGCTGTCAGATTTTGATCAAGTTTTAGAAAAATCACTGATTTTCGAAACACCAAACGTAGATAGATATTATTGTACTTTGATTTTAAATTAAAACGATAACGGTAAGAAAATGTTACCGAAATCTTGAAGTTTGAATTGAATAGTCAGTAATCGTAGAAAGGTATTACCGTAAGTTGAAATTTAAAATTAGTAACCGTAGGAAGGTGTTACTAATATTTTGATTTTTGAAATTGAACAGTAATCGTAGAAAGATATTACCGTAAGTTTGAAATTTAAAATTTTAATTAGTAACTATAGGAAAGTGTTACTAAAACTTTGAAATTGAACTTCAACAACAATCGTAGAAAGATATTACTATAAGTTGAAATTTTGGCAAAATTTTGAGTTTTGAAGTCGAACTAGTAATCGTAGATAGGTGTTACTGAGTTTAAAATAAGATTTGAACCGGTAACCGTAGAAAGGTATTACTAAGTTTGGAAATTTGTACTTGAGCGATAATCGTAGAGAGGTGTTATCGCACAGACTCGTGGAGATTTGGCATCAGTAACCGCATAAAGGTGTTACTTAAATTTTTATAATTTTCCTCGAGTAACAACCATAGAGAGGTGATATTACTCAGGTTTTTGGAAGTTTGAATCAGTAACCGTAGAAAGATGCTACTGAATTTTGACATTTGAATTATGAATCAGTAACCGTAGAAAGATATTACTGAATTTTAAAATTTTGCCCCGCGTAATAACCATAGAGAGGTGTTATTACTCAGTTTTTTGAAATTTGAATCAGTAACCGTAGAAAGATGTTAATGAGGTTTTAAAAATTGAAATCTGAGCAATGATCATAGAGAGGTATCACCACACAGCTTTTTAAAATTTTGAAGTCTGTAACCTTAGAGAGATGTTACTGAAGACTTATAAATTTGAATCTGAGTAATGATGATAGAGAGGTATCATTACACAGGCTTTTGGAAATTTAAATCAGTAGCCGTAGAGAGGTGCTACTGAAGCTTAGAAATTTAAATATTAGTAATGATCATAGAGAGGTATCATTATACAGACTTTTAAAAATTTAAATCAGTAGCCATAGGGAGGTGCTACTAAAGCATAGAAATTTGAATCTGTATAGTGATCATAGAGAGGTATCATTATACAGACCTTTGAAAATTTAAATCAGTAGTCATAGGGAGGTGCTACTAAGACTTAGTAATTTGAATCTGAGTAATAATCATTGAGAGGTATCATTACAAAGACTTTTAAAAATTTAAATCAGTAGTCATAGGGAACTGCTACTGAAACTTAGAAATTTAAATCTGAGTGATCATAGAGAGGTATCATTATACAGAAGTTTAAAAATTTAAATCAGTAGCCGTAGGGAGATGCTACTGAGACTTACAAATTTGAATCTAAGTAATGATCATAGAGAGGTATCATTACAAAGACTTTTGACAATTTAAATCAGTAGCCATAGGTAGATGCTACTGAGACTTAGAAATTTGAATCTGAGTAATGATCATAGAGAGGTATTATTACATAGACTTTTGAAAATTTAAATCAGTAGCCGTAGGGAGGTGCTACTGAAGCTTAGAAATTTGAATCTCAATAATGATCATAGAGAGGTATCGTTACATAGACCTTTGAAAATTTATAGCCGTAGTGAGGTGCTATTGAGACTTAGAAATTTGAAACTGAGTAATGATCATAGAGATATATCATTACATAGACTTTTAAATTTTAAATTAATAGCCATAGGGAGGTGCTACTGATACTTAGAAATTTGAATCTGAGTAATGATCATAGAGAGGTATCATTAAACAGACTTTTAAAAATTTAAATTAGTAGCTGTAGGGAGATGCTACTGAGACTTACAAATTTGAATTTGAGTAATGATTATAGAGATGTATCATTACACAAATTTTTGAAAATTTTAAATCAGTAGCCGTAGGGATGTGCTACTGAAGGTTAGAAATTTGAATCTGTGTAATGATCATAGAGGTATCATTATGCAGGCCTTTGAAAATTTAAATTAGTATCCATAGGGAGAAGCTACTGATACTTAGAAATTTGCATCTGAGTATTGATCATAGAGAGGTATCATTACACAGACCTTTGAAAATTTAAATTAGCAGCCGTATGGAGGTGCTACTGAAACTTGGAAATTTGAATTTGAGTAATGATCATAGAGAGGTATCATTATGCAAACCTTTGAAAATTTAAATTAGTAGCCGTAGGGGGGGTACTACTAAGACTTAGAAATTTGAATCTGAGTAATGATCATAGAGAGGTATCATTACGCAGACCTTTGAAATTTTAAATCAGTAGTCGTAGGGAGGTGCTACTGAGATTTAGAAATTTGAATTTGAGTAACGATCATAGAGAGGTATCATTATGCAGACTTTTGAAAATTTAAATCAGTAGCCGTAGGGAGGTGCTACTAAGATTTAGAAATTTGAATCTGAGTAATAATCATAGAGAGGTATCATAATGCAGACTTTTGAAAATTTAAATCAGTAGCCGTAGGGAGGTGCTACTGAAGCTTAGAAATTTGAATCTGAGTAATGATCATAGAGAGGTATCATTACGCAAACATTTGAAAATTTAAATCAGTAGC
Organism: Monotropa hypopitys; assembly: GCA_002855965.1. Taxonomy (NCBI): domain Eukaryota; kingdom Viridiplantae; phylum Streptophyta; class Magnoliopsida; order Ericales; family Ericaceae; genus Monotropa; species Monotropa hypopitys. The sequence continues at coordinate 3,821 of NMUG010005058.1, read as the reverse complement.
CGTAGGGAGGTGCTATTGAAGCTTAGAAATTTGAATCTGGATAATGATCATAGAGAGGTATCATTTTACAAACTTTTAAAATTTTTAAATCAGTAGCCATAGGGAAGTGCTACTGAAGCTTAGAAATTTGAATCTGAGTAATGATCAAAGAGGTATCATTATGCAGGCCTTTGAAAATTTAAATTAGTAGCCATAGGGAGATGCTACTGAGACTTAGAAATTTGAATCTGAGTAATGATCATAGAGAGGTATCATTACACAGACTTTTAAAAATTTATTTCAATAGACGTAGAGAGGGCTACCGAGACTTAGAAGTTTGATTCAAATAGTGACCATAGAGAGATGTTATTACCTGATTTTTAGAAATTTAAATCTTTTATTCGAATAATAACCATAGAGAAGTGTTATTACTTAGAGTTTTAAAATTTGGCACACGAATAATAACCATAGAGAGATGTTACTACTCAGAATTTTTGACAATTGAAAATCAGTAATCATAGAAAGATATTACCGACTTTTTTCAAATTAGAGTTGTAGATTTTTGTTACCTGAGCTTGAGTCGCTTGACATATTGGATTTAATGATTTTTCTTTGTTATGTAGGATGGCCCCTCATCATAGACCGGGGAAGGAGCCTGTTGATGAGGTTGGACCCTCGAGACCTGTGGAGGAGGAGGAGGATCCCATTTTTTACCTTGATAATGATGATTTTGCAGAGGATGCAGGCGACGCGGCGGCACCTCGATGTGGATACTTTGAGACATTTACCCCAGCTGGAGTGGGTTCTCAATTGAGAGGGACGATGGTTCCCGTGGAGCTTATACCGACCAGCCTGGGAATTTTTGACATACCACTTCTGACACAGCTATGTTCACATCCCTCGATATATGTTCGAGCCCATATGGTTCCACCTTCCATACCGTTTCGAGGAGCTTGGTTTCAGGCAGTTCAGATCTGCAACCAGGTGCATCCTGTGTATAGAGACTTTTTAGTCGAGCAGGGTTTTAGCGATTTTCTGGCCATTCTCCCATTCTGCTCGAAGCATACTTTGATTCGGGCCCTAGTCGAGCGTTAGTTCAGTGAGACCAACACGTTGCATTTGAGTGACTGTGAGATAGGTGTTACTCTGTTAGAGTAGGCCATCATCACAGGTCTTAGATTTGGTAGGGTCCTTTTCCAGAGGACGAAGGGGACCATTGATGATGTGGGGAGAGTTTTGGAGATCTCTCGATTTGAGCTGAGCGGGAGATGGATCCTAGAATCTGTGCTAAGGGATGGACCCTTCTTTTATACCGTAGAGATAGACGATGTGGATCTGTACCAATGGCGGCGTCATTTTCTTCTGTATTTGATAGTGTCGTGCTTTCTGAGCAACAATGGCACTTTATTTACTACTTCATACATCGGGATGGTTGACTTCCCAGAGGGTGCCCGCTTCGATTGGGGGTCTTTCACGTTTGCTACTTTCCTCCAGTCTATGAGGAGGAGAGTGAGTTTCCCTGCACGACACAGTTAGGTTTCTTGCTCTTCCTGTTGTGGTGGTCTTTTGATCATATAAGCATTGGTCGCCCTATGCCTTCTGGATGGGAATATCAAATTCGCAAGGCCTTGCAGTGGTCGTGCCCGTCTGTGCATTCTTTAGAATTGCTGGACTTTATGACACTCCGCTCTTATTTAGAGCTGGTCACGATAGATGAGGTTATCTGGTAGCCCTTCTGGTATTTGACTCTGGGAGGTTCGTACGGCATCGAGATATATCTGTCATCTCAGAGGTGCACAATCTTTTTTTTCCTCTTGGGAGTTGTATATGGGCGACCATTGTTGGCGCTAAATGACGGGAGAGACTCAGATTCCTACCTGCCCGGTTGTTGTCACTTTTGGACAGGAGTGGTCTCCATCTGCAGGAGACATGGATGTAGAGAAGTTCATGGTGGAGGGAGACTACACTGCTTGGTTCTAGAGTGTATCTGTTGGCCACTTCACCACTACAACCCCGATTCATGGAGGGCGCTCGATTGGCACGGAGTAGCAGCTCTTCTTTCGGATGATGAGGGACGCTGATCGTAGATCCTAGTCTTCTCAGCCTATTTCTGATGGGGAGCAGTTGAGATACTTCCAAGAGTTTCAACAGTGGAGGGCTCAGTAGAGAGGATCACAACCAGGCCAGCACTTTCCCCTGGATGAGGTACGTAAACTTGTAGTTTACTTTCTATATATTCTTTTGTAAATCTCTGTAGACCTGCTTTCTTTTCTTTCAGTTTCTAATTAATTTTTCTTTCTGTTTCAGGATGCCCGGACCCCCTTGGAGGTTTTGTAGATCGAAGACCCAAATATCGAGGATGAAGAGATGATGGCAGGAGCAGGGATGTCTGATACCTACAACATTTAGAGATAGATTTTTTTGTTTGTGGTAGATAGCATTGTATAGATGATTTTTTTGTTTGCAGCAGATAACAGTGTATAGATGATTTTTTTATTTGCAGCAGGATACTATGTAGTTAGCCCTTTTCGTTCTTCTTCTTTTTTTGTATATAGAAACATTTTGTATGTAATGTATCTATTTTTGTCTTTATCTTTTGTATCTCTTTTTTTAGTCTATTATCATGTATTGAATAGACAAGTGTAAAAAAAGGATACTAATGCTCTATTTTCCATCTATAGGAAATAACGTTTGCACCTGCATTTCTGGCGCTCTTAGTTGCTTGGTGGGCGTCTTTTACCCGACGGAGTGGCTATTATCTTGATCATTCACATAGCCCCAGACTTTCTGCTTTCTTTGTTGAGGTATTGGATACCGGCGTTGAGCCTTTTCCGTTTCGTATTTCATGCGATGACTCCTACATTGGAGGAGTATCATTTTGCCTTGCGGATGCGGCTTTCCCTAGAGACTGTGGCCTATATATTTTCTGATCGGAATGCCCGGACTGCTCTTTGTGCTTTGATAGGCCTGAACAAGGCTTCAGTGATTGTTGACGATATTGACGGGATTCCGACTGTGCGACCCGATTTTGTGTGGAGCCTATTTGGCGATAGAGGTTATTATGATTTGCGGGGGGATGATTTTACCCAATTGGCTGATAGAGGCGCAGGTTCTCGCAAATGCATTTATGCCTTTGCATTTGTACTGTTGGCGGGGTTATTCTTTCCGCGATATGATGGGCAGTTGGATTTGCGAGTGGTTTTATTTGTTGATGCTATGATTGCTAGTGCGATTCCCATGTCGTTTGATATGCAATATAAACGGAAAAGCGAACTAGACAAAAGATATTTATAAAACACGAACGAATACAACTCTAAATAGTAGAGCGGTAAGTTCAAGGTCGAACCACAGAGAGTTGACGGAGTCTAGGGAATTTGCTTGGTAGATAGGTTTGGATTTTGCCAAGTGTGTTAGCGGAAGGACGCAACCCTTGAATTGGTTTTGATTTTAGAAATAAGAACTAAGACTTAAACTAAATGGATGAAAAATTTACTTAACTAAAAGGAATGTTCGAGGAGGTAGCTAGCTCCTAATCTAGGATAGATTGGATTCCACGGGAGTCGAAAGATTAAGTAGACGCTAGGATTCGGTTCACTTGGAACAAATCATCTAAATATAGAAGTGACATCGCTAAGGGCATAGGATGTGCCACGGGAGTGTCGACAACCTATCGATTAGATAACAACTTCTAATTTAGTCTGAAAGCAAGAACTACATGCTCCGATCGTCTAAATAATATCAAGCCATCCAAACGATAGATATACGGGTGAGTTCAGGGTATCCTAGTCCGTTGGTGCATTTTGTCGAGCACTTGGCGTGACATAGCTCAAGTAATGTAAGTA
>NMUG010005057.1:0-13396 GCA_002855965.1 Monotropa hypopitys | reverse complement strand
GGCCAAGCCAGACGGTCGGTCTTGAAAGGTGGATCATAATCCAGAGCCATAGGGTGGTCGGCAGGTTATAACCAAGCCCGAAGCTTGCACCTGTCGGAGCCACGATCTTCATTGCAGCGACCCGTCCAAGCCAGACGATCGGTCGTGAAAGGTGGATGGACATTATAATCCAGAGCCATGGGGTGGACGACAGGTTATAACCAAGCCCGAAGCTTGCGCCTACTGGAGCCACGAGATGGATGTCAGGTTATAACCAAACCCGAAGCTTGCGCCTGCTAGAGCCATAGGGATGGATGGACATCATAATCCAGAGCCATGGGGTGGACGGCAGGTTATAACCAAGCCCGAAGCTTGCGCCTACCGGAGCCACGGGATGGATGGCAGTTTATAACCAAGCTCAAAGCTTGCGCCTACCGAAGCCATAGGGATGGATGGACATCATAATCCAGAGCCATAGAGTGGACGGCAGGTTATAACCAAGCCCGAAGCTTGCACCTACCGGAGCCATGGGATGGACGGCAGGTTATAACCAAGCTCGAAGCTTGCGCCTACTAGAGCCATAGGGATGGATGGACATCATAATCTAGAGCCATGGGATGGATGGAAGGTTATAACCAAGCCTGAAGCTTGTGCCTGCCAGAGCCACGGTCTTTATCGCAGTGACCTAGTCAAGCCATACGATCACTCTTCAAAGATGGATGGACATCATAATCCAGATTCATGGGGTGGATGGCAGGTTATATCCAAGCCCAAAGCTTGCGCCTGCCGGAGCCATAGCATGAACACCTGAGATAGAGATGAAAGGCACAAAGCAGGCATGAATATACAGAAATATAATTCATTGATCTCCGAAGGAGAAGAGTTACAAAATTTGGATTTAGACAAATCAGTCGGCCATTGTGGCAAGAAGCTTGCCGGAGCATGGAGCAAGTTAGGGGATGACAAGAACATTTTCCTCGGTCAGAACAGTGTTGAGTCGAGCTGTCGGAGTCCTACATCGATCGATCCATTTGTCAAGGTGGCCATGTCGGACTAAATGCTCTATGTAAGCTTTGAAGGGGAGGCAAGCCATTGTGTAGTGGCCTTTCTTCCTATGGTATGATCAAAATGCATTTCCATTGGGATTACCTCCCCCGATCTTGTGGTCCGGATCCCTGTAGAAGGGCTCATCCCTAATCTGTTGGAGGACAATGTAGATTGGCTCCATGAAGACTGTCATTTCTGCCACGTAGTCCTCTGGTTTTGGCGCTCTTCTCTCTCGTCTTCACAATATTGACCTGCCTCCAATTGTGCTGGACAGGGGTAGGCTTGGCTTGAGGGGGCCGGACGAAGACTCGCTCAGCCAAGAGATCCTCCAGCTGGCATAATTTATCTATCATTTGCATGAGATCATTCATGTTTTCTGTGGGATGGAGCATGAGCTCCCAGAGCATGGGACTCTCAGATTCTAAGCCCAGCTTGAAGGAGGAGGTGGCGATCCCTTGGTCGCAGTCTTGGATGTCATTGTAGAGTTCCCAGTAACGGTTGGCATATTGCTGGAGCGTCTCTTCTGGACGCTTTTTGAGGCTGATTAGGAAATCAACCCCTTTCTTTACTTTACCTCTGGTGATGAAGCGAGCTAGGAAGGCCCGCTCCAAATCCCTGAAGCTTCGGATGGACTGAGGTGGGAGCTTGTTGAACCAGAGTGAGTCCTGGGTGCCAAGGCTTGTGGGGAAGACCTTGCACAGAACATCATCACTCGAGGAGTAGAGTGCCATGATCTGCCAGAAGTAGACGAGGTGGGTGTAAGCATCAGTCTTCAGATCATATCTTGGGAATTTCGGCAGGCTAGTTCTAGAAGGGAGGGTGGCCGAGTTGATAGTCCGAGAGAATGGGGAAGACTGAGATGCTCCAGGCGAGCGTGAACAACATGATAGGCATGTCCGATGGGACAGTCGGCATTGTGGTCTCTCCGGTGGCACCGATGCTCCCATTCGTCATTGTCTGAGGCCGGAGAACGATGACGGTGCCTCTTCTCTTCCCTGTGATGGTGGTGGGGCTTTTCCCTTGGGAAGCCAGTCTCCTCTGGCACCGGCAGCAGGTCATGTAGGTCATGCAGACGGACCTCAACGAATTCCCCCCTTCATACATGTATAGTGGGACGGGTGATATCCCTAAGGATCGTCCACTAGAGGGGGATTCGCGATGTCTGGGGCGTCGCCCATCGTCTTCCTCTGGCCTAGCCGTCTGGCCGTCCTGGCTCTCGGCCACCCTCTTCCCCTTTTGCTCTTGGTCTTTCCTCGAACGGTGTCTATTCGACCTTCCTTCCGATGAGCAGGAGACTGAATCCGCAGCAACGGAAACTCTAGCGACCTAATCTTTCAGGTAGGCGATTTCTGCATCTTTCTCCTTGAGTATCGAGTCCATGGCCGCTGCATAGGATGAACCGAGCTCCGGCGTCAGTTCAGAGGGGAAGGCAAAGAGCCCTAGAGAGACGTGCTGAGGTGGTTGAGGGGGGATGAGGGGGAGAGAGGCATCCTTGTTTGTCGGTGTGGTATTCGCGTCTTCTATGGAGTGAGGTTCGGAGAAGTCTCAATTAAGGGATAGAAGTCAAGTTACCACCAAGGACGGGATTTGTTGTCCCACCGTGAATGCCAATTGTGGTGGCTGGTTATTTGCTAGAACTCCTTCGACGGATGATCCTCCAGTTGTTGGTCGTCGGTCGCTGATCCGGACGCTTGCGTGGTCCCTGCAAAGAGTAAACTAGGTCCTCATGTTTGGCTCCTATAAAACAAAGGTTAGTGTCCGTCGGTCGGTCATGACCAATGGGGCCTCCGATGCTTAAGTTAGTCTCTTTATTTAGTGGGAAAGACAGAAGGAAGCAAATTGAGATCAGACAGTAGCTGTCGGGGATCAGATCCCATGAACAATACCCCTTAGGGGGTATTTATAGGGAAATGTTGGCTTGGGGCTCAAGATTGGCGTGTGGACCGCGCGTCGTGGGCTCCCTCGTGCGACTCTGGGCCCGAATGGTGCACGTGGTAAGCCAAATGGGCCGGTGTCTTTGGTGGGTCGGGTCGTTTATACAGACGAGGAACCCACGAGTAGACATTTGAGGCACCCCATGCTGGGGTTTTGTCGGGGGAGGGACCCTCTGCTAGAGAGCCGGTCGGCCGAGAGCTGTGACCTTGCCATATAGATAATGTTGATGCTCTACCAATTGGCGTGATAGCCGGAGGTCAGCGTCTGTTTGGCCGACAAGCCCAGGATGTTTCTCTTAGAATGTATGTGGTGTCTGCGCCGAATGGTATTCGCCGAAGGTCCATACTTCCGATGGGTCAGGGTGCCGAAAAACTCTTAGGGCCCATGAGTGAATCCGACGCATAGTAACAGGTCCGGTCCCTCGAAGCTTAGATCCGGCCACTACATTAACGATTAAAAATTGAGGATTTAAATAATCAAAAATACTATCGAATAGAGATAAATAATTGAAATAAATAGTAAAGCTTACATAAAAGATTTAAAGACTTTTAGAAATTATTTGAGGATTTTATATAATATTTAGAAGTATTTGGAGATGAATATAAGCTAATTAAAATATTAATTAGTTCATGGGGTCTAAAGAAAATAATTGGATATGCAATAAAGGAAGCAAAGTTGGAATCATGCACCGTGGTGTCAAATTTCTGTGAGATGTGGAAATAATGATAGATTCAAACTTATATGTATACTGCTTCATGGAAAAATTGTGATGAAATTATCTGCATGTAATGAGGTGTTGAGTTCTGAGAATTTGCAGGCGTTAATGTGTTGGGGAGGTGTCATATGGATTTATGTGTTGTCAAAGATTTGTATAAAACATAATCAAATTAAGTGTGAGTTGAGAGAGAGTAAATTGTGTGAGATAAGAGGGTCTGACCAAGAGAGGAGTGAGAAAGGTTCTGGTTTAGAAGTTGCAGAAATAAATCGAAGAGGATAATGAATAGTGAAGAACCCAAGTTTGCGGTAAAGTTTCTGAATTTTGTTTCATCCATCTAAGATAAGAAATCTTGAATCTAATTATACAGATTTGTCATATATCAGGCTTAGATCATCTGGTTAAAATTTGAAAGAAAAAAAACTATGTTTGGTAGGTTAATTGATAAAAAATCAAATTCGGGAGAAACCGAGAAATCGCAGAACCAGAGGGGGACCGGGGCCAACACTGGTGCTAGGGCCGGTGGGCTTCTGGGTTGGCAATGAAACCAAAAACATGGATTTAAGGCTTGGGTCTTGACCGGGAAGTTCGTGAAATATTTTTGGGTTTAAAAACGGAACCTAAACTGTGTACCTAATTATGTTTGTGCAAGATTAAGGTGTTAGGAAGAAATTAAAAAGTTGTAGAGAAGTTAAAAAGGAAATTAAGAGGTTAAAGTATAAATTATACATTGTATTGATTCTTATAGAGTTTATTGGTAATTGATAGGTATTGGGCAGTTGTCATCTTCGGTTCATTGGGAAGGCAAGCATAATTTAGAGTAGTTAGTACTCTTACTAGTATAAATGTGTGTTTTGAAAGTATTTGGGGAAAACGTTTGTGAAATCCTACGGATCACGAGTTTTAAAAAGAAATGGATAAAAATGAATGTTTTGAAATTAAATATGTGTTTGATTAAATGATTAAAGGAATGGCTTTGATAAGAGATGATTTTGGAAAGAAGAAAAAGGCTTTTAAATAGAATGATTTTGGGAAAGAAAGTAAAGAAAAGAGTTTTTATCCATTGAGATGATGTCTTGGATCGTGCCTAAATACCTTGCCATAGTACACAGGGTACTATTGGATTTATGTACTAGAGTGCATTGCGCAGGGGTGCATTATATATATATACGAGATTATTATTAGTCTTTACTGCTGGGGCAGGGAAACGAGCAGCCCTTGGTTTATTACGGTGTATCTATCCGGGTATTCACAAGTGAACAGATCTATGTCTCAATGCTGATCAGTGGGAATGATCCTTGGCTATTATAGTGTCTGTGATGAGATGTGATTTGAGATGAGTTTGATCATATTAGATCATTGAGATCAATTATGAGTTTTCTGAGATAATTGAGAAATGTGACTTCAAATGGGAATTGGGGATTTGGTGTGTGTGAAATAAAAGGAAATTGTTTTAGGAAAAAGGAATTTTATATGGAATATCGAGAAAGTGTTTTAAAAGAGATTTCGGTAAAAAGAAAAGAAAATTTATTTATTGAGATGAGTTTTTAAAGAAAAAGACATGTGTTGTAAAATAGTGATCCTTAGCTATTTTTTACTCCTATTTATTATGCTTTTATATAGTATTCACCAGCTGTCGTCGCTGATGCATGCTTTTGCTTTTCTTTTTAGGTGATTGGAGCTAGAGTCCACCAGTCCAATCCAACTGTAGTGTTGTAGAGTTGTCAGAGTTGTGAGTCTTTTTTTATTTATCCTTTGATGTATTTTGAGAGGATGTTTATCTCTCATTTGTATCTGTATTCAGAGTTGTAGCAGTGGTGTTGTAGCAGTTGAGGTGGAGTGGTGTTAGGGCTTGTTGCCCAGGTTTTTTTCTTTGAGTCTGTATCATTAGAGTTATATGAAATTATGTCAGGGATTCTGAGTTTAGTGTGTCTTATCAAATTAGTGTGTGATTTGTGATTTATATCAGGGTATGAATATGCCATGTTGCTAATCTGGTGATTAAATGATTAATTAATTGGGTTGGGGTGTGATAGGTTTTGTTTAAGAGTCTTAGGAGAGGCTCGGGAAAGTCGTGGCTTGTGATCGTGGTGTCCTTCGATGTCTAAAAAGATATGGAAAGGTTTGGGGTTGAGATTGGGGTGAAAGAAGGTTTGAAATTGATTTGAGGTCATTGGTGATTTGTATTGAGGTGTATGGTGTCATAGAAAGTCCTTCAGTCGAGTACGGGCATGGTGAGAGTTCATCGTATGAAGTTGGTACGTTAGGAATCTATTCCAATAATGTATCGGTTGCAATTTAGACCTATTTAATCCCAAACATATTTAGAAAATAAAAATACTTTATTCATGAAAGTTGAAGAGGATCCAATTATGAAGATAACGCAATTTGAATGGACTAAATCTGAGTTTGGACGAAGAAGTTATGGTCAAAATACGAAAACAAAAAAAATAATGAATGTTGTTTAGCAGAGTGGGCTGATATCGATATCATGGCCTATGGTATCGATATCCTGGTGTAACGACCCGTCCCAAATAATCATTTAAATTAAAACAATTATTGAACGGTTACAAAGAAGACCTAAATATAAAAACCAAGTCTCAAGGCATAACTAAACCTCAAGAATCCCACTCGCCATAAAATAGAACTTATTAAAACCTCACAATAAGCTTCAAGATAAAATAACATCTCTCACATAAAGCTCTACAATAAAGACTCCAAATGAACAATACAATTCCAATAACAACTCCAATACAGTGGAAGATCAAAACTAAACTAAACTGAATACCACCACTCACACAGCTAAACCATCAATATAGGTACAATACTACAAATGCCTGAAATAAAATAACTACAACAACTGAATAAGCCCAACACAAGGCTAATGCTACTACACAAAGACAAGGCTAACAATACCAGCCAAACACTACCACTTGCTAGATCAACTGAATCGCCCACTGACAGGGGGCTAATATTGCTCCAAGCCTGACTGTAGTAGACCCGAACCTCAAGCCTCCAAAATCTTGGATTTCCAAGCGAAAAGAAAAGAAAGAAAGACAAGCAATAAAATCTTCTTTATTCATTTTCCAAGTTACGCATATATGTGCCTTATCTTGTGATTACACTTTCTATATTATCCAATTCTTGATTTACAAGTAATTAAACCATAGTAATCTCATTCACATTCTTACTACTCTATGCCCAAGGAGGGGGACAACTCCAACGAACTGTCCATGCTGTCTCAACGCATACAACGGAAGTATGTCCAAATACTAGTCAACGTACGAAGGGTGTGAACGGCTCTCTACAACTACTCATTAACCTCTAAAGTTTTATATTAACACATTAGGCCATCCTTAACATAACAATGTTATATTCCCAATATACGTATACCTATCGATACCACAATTGCATAAGGACAGTGATTATTAACATGTTCTTATTTAATTATGAATGATTATTATTAACGATAATCACTTATTCCCAAACATACCTCAATACTATACCATTTACAATACACAACCCGTGTGATGGCACATAATCTGTTCATATTCTCAAAACACTTACATTCCTATAAGGAATAAATATACTTTATCATTCTAGGGTGAATACGCACACACCCGATAGTACAATTATTTAACTCTTGCCCGAAGGCTAGCCCAATTGGCTATATTCTTTGTTCATTAATAATTACCACATATGGTTCACATAATTTCCGATTGCCCGAAGGCCAGCCCACATGGCTATATTTGATGTTCATTATTAATTTTGCCCACGCTGGCCACCTTAGGCTATACACAAGCCTCTTGGCAATAATGTCGAATTGTCAACACTAGCCACCTTAGGCTATACATGCCTACTGGAGATAACGCCAAACTGTCCACACTAGCCACCTTCTAAGTATTATAACTTAGTATGCCCACACTGGCCACCTTGACACGTACACAAGTGTCATATATATTATCCAATTTAAAACTAAGAGACAACATTTCTCATTTCATACGGACTCATATACAATGCAGTCCTAATCTAGCTACTCTCATTAGATTATTAAGGCCCAATAGAGCCACATACTTCCAACCAACAACTGACAAATAGTGTATCACACACATATAAGTGTCTTAGTAGATAGGTAAACCTACATGGGTCTATCACGCTTCCACTATGCTACTCTGATTATTCATTCCTTAGTTCATTTCATGCATATCATTCAATATGGGCATTCACGTTATCTATTGATTTCCAAGGTAAAAGAATAATTATCATACTAAGGGATTCGTGTAGTCAATCAAGGGAATCATATGTACCTTTTATGAATTCATCCCACTAGGTATACTGATAACAATTTCAAGATTCTTAACTCAATTACTTTACTTGTCATAATTAAGGATTCACACATATCATTAAGGTAGTCTTACTTAACCACATACAGTGTTCGCATATGAATAAATGAAATACATATCTAACACAAACTTACCGGATACTGAAAAAGTGTGAAGAAGCCTCTTACACAAGCCTTGGAAGAAAGGGTGTTCACCTGATATGAGCTCAAGTGGATTAAAACCCACATAATGAATTTGAACTATTTATAAAGAAATCAAACATTGAAAATGTACTTAGACATCCTCATGATTCCCAAGGTCTAACCCCAACACTTATAACCTCCAAAGTCAAGTCTTAGTACTAAAAGACTAAGGCATGAAAGCCTAGCCTCACAAGCCCCCCAAAACATTCTCAAGGATCTACTAGAATCCTCCAAACATGGAGAACAATTGCCTAAAGATAATTACCTCAAGCCCCAAAACAATCACCAAGCAAAGCCTTACAAATTAGGCTAACCGGTATGGGCACCGGTATGATGCCGGCATGCTGGTTAGTACAAATTCTCCAATTTATGCTAAGGCAAAATCTACTGCCCAAAAATAACACAAACCGGTATACCGACCGGTATACCGCCCAACATGCTGACTGGTATGCCGATTAAGGCAAATTTGCAGGGAAACAAAGGGGATACTCTACTGCTCAAATTTTGTTAAGGCCGGTAGGGCACTGGTATGCCGGTCGGCATACCGGCTGATGTACCTGTCTTCATACCAGTTCCTGAGCAGAATGTGTTCTAATGGCGATTTCCACGAACCCCTCTTGTCCAAATCACTCCCAACTCAATCTAAACTCCAAAAAGTGTAAAACCTCATATACCTAAGTCTCCCTCACTACCCTAAGGTTATCATACTTCATTTCTATGGCCTTCAAACAATCACAAAGCCTCAAATCAAGGGTTTTACCCCCAAGAACACTAAAATCCGAAAATATATAAAACCCTAGATCTTGACTTCAATCCTATGGATTTGATTACGAAATTAAGGAAATAGATACTTACTTGATGTTTGGTCAATGTGAGAAGGAACTCTCTAGGAATCCAAGCCCTCCATATCCTTCTTCTTCTTTCTCTCTCTATATGCTCTCACCCTTTCAAATCCTTACACACAACATAATTGCAAGAACAAGTCCTAACCCTACAAAAATCAGATTTTATTGCTCTTTTACCATTATACCCTCCTTTATAACTCACATTTACGCATAAGCCATGCACAAATGCCACTAGGCACCCTATATTTTTATACAAGTCACCAAATGACCCCTTATACTTATTTAGGCACATTATAATCATTCCTTATAATATTTTATCATCTTAAATTATCAATCGAAATATAATTCACTTATTAGTATTAATAATTAAATTGATTTAATAGAATGGGATGGGTGTGACAACTCACTCTCCCTTATAAAATTTCGCCCTCGACCCCGACATACTGAGGAGAATCATGTCGTCCAATTCAATTTCCCAAGACCTCCAACTTGAAGGGACGTTAGCTAGGCATCCTTCAAACTAGATTTCAAGGTAATCGTTTCGGTCGTACCCAATTATCTCGAAACATTCTAACCAAAAGCACAACTAGCAACTAGAGGGTAAAACCTCATGTCTTACTTCAATACCATGCAAATTTATATCTTTACATATGACTAGTCAAATAGTATAAACACTCTATACAGGAAACAACATGGACACCAATATTGATTCTATCAACACAACACATAAGTGTTTTCCAATATGTACTATTGGCATCAAATCGACGCCTAACGTGAATTACCAAGCCATAATTCACACTTTACCAAACCGTTTCAACGGTACCAAATTTATAATGATAGCACAATTTTAATACATACACACTATGCAAAATTGTAAGCATGCATAGTTTAATGTTCACTTACCATGCAAATTCTTCTTTACAATTGATCATATTTTTCGCCAAGGGTTCATTTTGTCCATACATAGTTACTTCCACAAAAGTTTCTAATCAACATCATAACATGCACATATTACGACAAGTCACACAAAAGTTCATCCTATTAAGGTTCTATCTCATTGGTTTTCTTACATAAAATTTTCTTAAACCGTAATTACACATAAGGATCCTTGATATAAAATTGATTCAAGCTTTTCATTTAGAAAGTATTACCCCTATACATTGTATGATTTATACGATTCAACATTGTGGTGGCTGCTTCCTTTTGGAACCTTTCGGGTAGCGGCTAATCCTTCGGATACTGGGCGGTCAACAATGGGTCAGGCTGAGCAGTTTGTGGCTAGTCCGGAGGCTCGAGTGGGTCTCCTGTAAAGAATAAAAGGGGTCCACCTGCTTGGCTCCTACAAAATAAGGGTTAGTGTCCACCGATCGGCAGTGACTGATGGGGCCTCCGAAGCTTAAGTTAGTTCCTTTTTGAGGAGGAGGGCAAATGGTAACTAGAATGGGCCAGAGAGTCGGGATCAAGAAGAAGATCCTGTGAACAGTACCTTTGGGGGGTATTTATAGGGGGGACTGACTTGGGGCCCAAGATTAGCGCGTGGACCACATGTCGTGGGCTCTCCCGTACGACATTAGCACCGATTGTTGCATGTGTTGGGCCAATTGGGCCGGTGCAGTCGGTGGGTCGGGTCATTCATATAGATGGGGGTCCGCGAGCGGGTGTTATGGGCGCCCTGCTCTAGGTCATTGCCGAAGGGTGGACCCTCCACTAAATAGCCGGTCGGCCAAGAGCCATGTCCTTGCCACAAGGAATATGCATGATGCTCTACCAAATAACGTGGTAGCCGGAGGTGTGGGAGTCGCTAGTCCAACAAGCCCCACTCTGTCCAGAGATGTTTAATGTGTCAGTAGGTCCGAGCTCTAGATTGCTAAGTCGGGCAACCCAGGTTGGAACCCATTCCTCACTTTCAGATGTATAAGAGTCATTTTCTGACTGCCCTCTCCCTATGTAGATGTGTCCGAGATCTCAAAGTATATGAGAAAGAGTGCTTCGGAGGCTCGGATTGAGATGTTGTTGAGATGTGGTGGCAGGTATGCTCCCACTCTGTTGGGGTACGAGCTAACATACCAGAGCTATCTTGAAGACCGAAAATATAGAGGGAAGAGAAAGGCAGTAGTGATTCCCTATGAACGGGTGCCTGCCCAGAGGATGCTTGGCCCTTTTCAGTACTTTGTCGGGTGCATCGATGGTTGGGGAAGGAGACGCCGAAGAGACAGGTATGGAAGTCCTGGTCCGTCTACAAGGATGGATAATTACTTCGGCAGAGGAGGCCATCGCAAGTATTCTGATTATTCTGTCGGCTGCTTCCTCGGAGCTACGCGGGGTAAAGGAAGAACCTATTGACTTTGATGAGATGTCGGAGGGGGTTAGATATACTACCGTACGGGTCGCACCCACTTGACCGACTATCCCGGACGCAACTGAACCATGGGCTTCCAAGTTCCGAAAATATTCTGGGCTGCCTGTTTTGAGGTTAGATAGTGTGGATGCCAATCCGGAAGTTGCTCATCCGCTCCTACGGGCACTACAGCTACCGACTGACATGATAGCCCTCTAGATTGGGTGGTAGAAATATATGACCAGGCTAGAGTACACCTTATAAAGGTACCAGGGACTCTTGTTAGAGAGTATTGGTGATCATTTACTGATGGTGCTTCTGTCCTTTGCAGGCTTGTCAGGGTTTCTCAGGGCTATATAAGGCCACCCAGGCTTCTCTTTGGAGGGCCTGTAAATGGGAACATCGAGCATTGAAAGTGGAAGCTGACCTCGAGCCTGTGATAACCCAGAAGAATCTACTTCTTCGACAGTTTGAAGAGGCATCGTTGGAGTAGAGACGACTGAAAGAGAAACTGGTGAAGGCCGAGGACAGTCTCCGACAATCACGAGAAGGCTTCAAGGAGAGACTCTGGAAGACTACCACCGATGCCGACGCTGAGGGCTATGCGGAGGGGTATAAAGACACTGAAGTTGACTACCAACAACAAGTGCACGAGCTTTGCCCTGAGGCTCATGAGGTTGGATACATGGAGCTTTAATATGGCTTACAAAGAGGCGTGGAGCCGGGCACTGGATGCAGCAGGAGTGCCGGGAGATTCACCCTTTCGGACGGACATGCCTGTTCCAGCCCCGACGATCCCTCCTTTGGTTTTGCTGGATAAGGAGCCCATTGTCGGTCCGTCAAAGGCTCATTTGTCGGAGTAGTTATAATGTAATTTCTTTATTTTCTAGATGCCAACTTTTGGTTGTATTGATCCATTGATGTAACATAATAAATCTTAATTTTTTATTAGAGTTACCTTCCTCCCTGTCCGGAGGGATAGAGCCTGAGGAGTCTGCACATAGTAAGATGCCTCTGTCAGTAATAAAGATCTGGAGAATGTCGAATAAGAATAGATCCCTCAATAATCAATTGAAGTCTAGAGGGATAGAACCTGAGGAGTCGGCATATAATAAGATACCTCCGTCAGTGATAGAGATCCGGAGAATGCCAAATAAGAATAGATCCCTCAATAGTCAATTGAAGTCCAGAGGGATAGAGTCTGAAGAGTCTGCATATAATAAGATGCCTCCGTCACTGATAGAGATCTGGAGAATGCCAAATGAGAATAGATCCCTCAATAATCAATTAAAGTCCGGAGGGATAGAGCTTGAGGAGTCTGTATATGATAAGATGCCTCCGTCAGTGTTGGGGGTCCGGAAAATGCCGGACAAGAATAGACCACTCGATAATTAACAGAAGTCTGGACATATAAATAGACGGTTCCATAATGGGGGACAGGGGTCCGGAGAACGTCGGACATATAAACATGGTCCCATAACGAGGGAGAGAGGTCCGGAGGATGCCAAACATATAAATACATGGTCCCATAATGGGGGACAGGGGTCCGGAGAATGCCAGACATATAAACAGATGGTCCCGTAATGGGGGACGTGGGTCCGGAGAACGCCGATCATATAAACACGGTCCCATAATGAGGGAGAGCGGTCTGGAGGATGCCGGATATATAAACAAATGGTCTCGTAATGAGGGAGAGCGGTCCGAAGGATGTCGGATATATAAATAAATGGTCCCGTAATGAGGGAGAGAGGTCCGGAGGATGCTGTACATATAAACAAATGGTCCCATAATGAGGGAGAGAGGTCCGGAGAATGTCGGACATATAAACAAATGGTCCCATAATGAGGTAGAGAGGTCTGGAGGATGTCGGGCATATAAACAAATGGTCCTGTAATGAGAGAGAGAGGCCCGAAGGATGCCAGACATATAAAGAAATGGTCTCGTAATGAGGGAGAGAGGTCCGGAGGATGTTGGACATATAAACAAATGGTCTCGTAACGAGGGAGAGAGGT
>NMUG010005056.1:0-13397 GCA_002855965.1 Monotropa hypopitys | reverse complement strand
CTGTAGGAGGTGTAGGGACGAATTCCTGCTTTTGTTGTTGTTGGCGCCTGTTAGTGCGGTTCTCCTATTTTGGGCAGGTTGCTGCCGAAATTTCTAACAAATCCCTTGTCGGTGATTGTCATAGGAATTCCAATTGAGGTAGAGTTCTTTATACCTCTTATTTGTAATGTTGGTTTCCTTAGTTTCTCT
The DNA here is from genome assembly GCA_002855965.1 of Monotropa hypopitys. Taxonomy (NCBI): domain Eukaryota; kingdom Viridiplantae; phylum Streptophyta; class Magnoliopsida; order Ericales; family Ericaceae; genus Monotropa; species Monotropa hypopitys. The sequence goes on along the minus strand of NMUG010005056.1, from coordinate 13,208 downwards.
TTACTCATTTTATTGAGTTGGTGTATTCACATAATTAATGTTCTTGAGTCATTGTTCGCGTTAGTTGATCGGTTGTGGGTGTCATCTAGGGCCTCTACTTGCTCCCTAGGTCATTGGTTGTTCGATTCCAAGTTTGATTTCAAAAAGCCCCAATTTTGTGAAAAGAGTCATCGTCGTTTTATAAAATCAAATTGGGGGAAAATAACTATTTGAGATTCTTTAGGGAAGTTATGGGTTAAACGGTGTCTTGACACGTTTTTGTAATGAATCGAACGAAAGAAGAGTTTTGCGAATGAATGAAATATTTTTGGGAAGAAAAGGAATATTTTGGAAATAATGCAGGAAAATCATATAATGGGTCTATATAGCGAAATAGGAGGCATTGCCCTATTCGTGCGGGAATAATGAACGTGAATGTTAAATTAACTTAAAGACCCAAATTAATGTGATAACTTGAGTTGGCTTGATATACGGGTAGCTGGGTTACCTTGAGTGGCTACAGTGAGCACTCATGATATTGTGCAATAGGGGGTTTTCTGGCCCCTCCCGACGTGTTAGGGAATACGAGGAAATTATTGGTTAGTCTGTTGATGAGCGACTAGCGCGGCACAAGCCGAAACTCAAATAATGATTGATATTGCCCTTATCTCTATAAGGGGTGGGAAATGAATGGAAACACTGGATAATGCGGGTTAATTGGTATACTAGAAACCAATTGTTTTGAAAGAAAGGAAATGGGTCGTTTTGGAAAATGTAGGGTCACATTCAGTGTTTATAACTCTCTCGTGAGTCTTGTCTTACTTTTACCCTACTTTGAGTCGAATGTGGAATGAAACAATAAACTAACGGTTTTACACTATAATAAGATCCATTGCATATGACATATTACATTCATTGCATTGTCACACACTCGCACCCAATATTATAGACGTTAGGAGATAGATTATCTCTACCAGGTGGTGGTGCCTGACCCTCTACTTTTGTAGGACTTACTCCTTGACTTGGAGCAGCCGGATCCTTCACAGGACTTGGTGATTATAGAGGACCGTAGACTACCGGTTGTAGCTTTTCTTTACTGCATTGTATTTCTTTCTTTCTGTTGGCCGCCTTGTTCAGGATTAATTTATAAAATCCTATTTTGGCCCTTTTCTTTTGGTTGGGATATTGTTGTACATGGTTGTGTTATAAAACCCTATTCGCCTCTTTTATTTGTATCAGAGTAGCGCAGGCGTGTGTTGTAACAAGTAGTGTAATGAGTAGTGTGTGTGTGTGGTAGATATCACTTTACTTTCCTGTTTGGATACTCGTTGCCTACTTCTAACACTTCCCATTGTTTAATTCAAAAAAAAATATTTTTCAAAATTTGGGAGTGTTACAGTTGGTATCAGAGCGCTAGTTTCGATTTACCTCGGACTTTGGGAGAGACTTTTAGTCTCAATGAGTGCACCATTTCTTTTGTGTAGCTTTGAGGGATTGCATTTAGGGTGCATGGCATGTGTTTCTAGGCATTGAATGTGTGTGCATTGCATGGATCTCATAAAACAACAAAGTTTTTATAACTCGAAATAACAAAATGGTTTGGAAATTCGTGGTGTCTACTCCTTCGAGTTGGTCTTGTTATTGTTCTTTTGGGATTTTGAGTAAAATCATGTCTCTGTTGAGGTGACTTTCGGGCCTATCTTGGCATTTATTAGAGGATCCTGTCGATATTGGAATTGTCTGCTCCTGTTATATCTTCTTGTTGATAGTGTTGTCACCTACTCTATCGTGATGAACTGTTTCGAGTTCCTCATTCTTAGAGCGCGAATGAGTTTCTTCGATGACTCTGGTGGCGATTTGTCACCTTATTCCTCGGTTTTGGTCATTGGTGACTGTAGTTGTGGCTTGTCGAGTCTATCTCTCCATAGGAAGCGGATTCGTGTTGTCGTCTTTTTGGCTTTTGAGCCTATTTCTGGTAGCGGATGATGAACTTTGCGGCAATTAGTTGGTCGATTCTCGTTTGCCCTCCTAGTGAGGATGATGCTTCTACGTGCAATTGGGTAACCGTTTCTTGAGTTCTCGTTCTTATGGTCGTAGTTGAACTCTTTGTTCGATATTCGTTGTGGAGGAATGTCATCTCTCTTGACGTTAGTGGTCTGACGGTCTCTCTTGTGGTTGGAAATCTATAGTGCTCTTGCGATTGAGCCTTGAACTCTGTTTCACTTCTTGAAGTTGATATTTGGAACTTGTCGTTTGTGCGGTTGACCTTAATTGTCTCCCGGTGGTTGAGTTTTGACTCCCGTTCTCGTTGCGCGATAGAATTCTTGCTTGATAAGCTTGTAGTTGAGGTTTGTTTACCTTTGGGATTGATTGGGCCTCCCTAGTGTGTATTGTTCCTTGTGTGAGTTGTGGAATTTTAGAATAACCTTGTTTATGGGATTGAGCATTGTGGTTGCTTCGTGATGTGTTAGCACAGGGTGATTTAGTGATTTTGACCTCCTTGGGATGTGAAGTGTTTTGGGGATTAGTAGATTTTCCTTGCAGAATAGTACCAAATAGTTAGTGACGATAGTCTTTTGCGTTTGCTTGATGCGACGGTTGCCCGAGTAGAGTGTTGGACTTAGTGCTTGTGGTTGTTGTTGCTTCTTGGTTGTTTGGGAGAGATGCAGGAAGTTATGTGTGGTACCTTGTTCTTATGGAAATTCTAAGTTGTGATTTGAGGTCATTCTATTAGGGCTGAGTTGTGTGGGTCTATGGTATTCATGGGTTCCACGGTGATTTGGTTCCTTGGTTATTTGGATTGTGGAACGACTTGGAAGATGGTCTTGTGCTGGTTTTGCCTCGGTTGGTGATTTGGGCTTGATGGATGAACTGAGTTAATGGCTAGAGGTGATGTGCGTTTGCTTAGGATTTGAAGACGAGAGTAGAGTTTGATTCTTCATTTGGGCATAAGGTTGTAGGAGGTGAATTATGTTTGGGTAATCCTTTTGGCTTCTTCTTGGTGGCGTGTCGTTGGCAGTGTGTTTCGTTTGGCATATCGAATTCCTCCTTGTCAAATCTTTGCCGGATCGGTGAGTGGGTGTCGTTCCTTGGTTGCTTGTTGACTCTTCTACTCTCGTAGATTGATTTGCTTGATCGATGGTCTTTTCCATCTTTGTTGGTAACGTTGTCACGTGCATTCGTACCCTATTCTAGTCGTCACTAGGATCCCCTGATTCTCTAGATGTTGCAAATGGCCTTTGCCATCTTCGGGTCGATTGTTCATGGCACTTGTTGAAGTGATGATGTGTTGTTCGTCCCGCTTGTGAAGAATCATCTACTTCGTAGAATGTGTATTCGGGAATCGTATCCCTGCTTCGCACACTCTTGTCTCGTGGGTTTCCTTCTTACGTTTGTTCTTGTTCGCCGTATCTTCGTGCGAATCCTGATTGTTGTCGTACCCGTTGGCATCGTGTCCATTTGCGTTTGGACACTTCTGTTCTGCGATGTTGTCCCTCTTTGGATCTTGTTTGAGAGTGTGTTGTGGGATTGGTTTGTAGTTGGTGTGATCAGTGAGACGAGTTTACTTTGTGTTGTGCAGTTGTGTTGCGAGTGTTGGGGTAGAATGTCTGTGTCTCTTTGAAGTCGACTGCGCCGACTTGGTTTGTGGTGATGTTTGTCATGACCGGTGTGCGTAGTCCGTGTCATGTGGTGTAAAAATGAACATGAAGGATTGTTTTGAGAAGCTAACTAGCCAGCACATCTCAAATCAAACTTCATAGTCATTCTGGTACCGCACTAGGTATGTGCGGGTTGGGTTGTGAGATTTTGGTTGTTCGGTTTTTCTTTTGGTGGCATTGTGGTCGTTTGGTGTGATTCGGGTGGCACGGTTGTTGTGTGACCATCCCTTGCGGGTTGTCTTGTTTTCAAATCCTGCTTCATATCGGTTGGATTGTTCTTAGCTTGTTCGGAAACCTATTTTGGGGTTGTTTTGCGCGTTCGTGGTCATAACGTCGTTGTGGACTTCTTTGCGGTTGTCGAAAACCGCTCTTTTATTTTTCAAAAATTTTAGAAAAATATTTGGAAAAATCGGAGTATCCGTATCGTATCCATATCGTATCCATACCATATCCGTGTATCAGTACCGTACCGGAGTATCCTAGGCGTATCCTTACCGTGTCCGCGTGTCCTAGGCATATCCTTGGTGTGTCGGTGTGTCCTTGGTGTATAGGTGTGTACTCGGCGTGTCCATCGCGTGTCGGCATATCCGCACCGTGTCCCCTCGTATCCGAGACATTTCGGTACTCGGAAATTTTCCCGACATGTCCACGTTGTGTTGTAGCATGTTCTAGAATTTTGTGGAATTTTTTCGGAATTATTCGGGGCGATATTCTTGCAGGTTGACCTATGTGTCGTGTTTTTGTTCGAAAATGTGCGTTTCTTGCTTGTCCGATCGGTTTGGGAACTTATGGTTGCGCGAAAACCATTTCTTTAGAAGTTTATATCTCTCTCTCGAGTACGTTTTCTTTTGCTTGTGTTCAATTCTTTATTGGCGTGCCTTGCGTTGCAAAGTGTTCCGCATGTTACGGCGTGTTGCGCGTTTAATGAGGCTGGTGGTTTGTTCGGTTTGCGATAGTTGTTGGGTATTCGTGTGGGTGAATTTATTTCCGGTTGCGGATCTCTTTTGGCGTTGCTTGTTTGTTGACGGAGTTGTTTCGGTTCGAAACTTCCTTGTTGTCGTTGTCGGTTCTCTTTGCGAACCCATTCAAGTGTTTGGTACTTCGGGCGGCGTTCTCTTCGTGGTGTTGTGATTCGACTCTTTACCCTGGAAATTTTGAGGATGAAATTTTTGTAAGGAGGGTAGTTTGTCACACTCTGGAAAAATTATTAATTTTCTCTTCGTTGATAAAAATTAATTAAATCTTTTTTTGGGGATTTAATTTTAATTGTCGTTTGGTTCCCTGCAGCCCATATTTTATTCTACCGATCCTGTCTGAGTGAGGGAAGTCTTGGTTTATAAGGTTTTGTATTTTGAGTGTGGGCAAGCCATTGTGGTGGAATTTGGGTTTCGTTTTGATCGTCGGGGGTTGTTCGTAAACTTTGTAAGGCATTTAAATTCATTTTACAAAATCAAAAAAAATGGTTTGCGTATCATATCAGTTGAGTTCCCCTTCCCTTCCCCGATATTCCCTGAACCAAAACCCTAAGGGGGGTTTCCCACATGGCTGCGCCGCATCCCTGCTCCCCCACTCCCTCACCTCACCCGAGCTCCCTCACTCCTCCCTCATCTCCGGCGACTGTCCCCCTCTCCCCTCCGGTGCTCTCTCCCTCCTTTGGCCCTCTCCATCTCTCGGCCCACTCTGCTTTCTCCCTCTCCCTCGCAACCGCGAGCTCTCTCCCCCTCCTCCCTCTCTGCGCCACTCTCCCCTCTCTCCCTCTCCGACCTCACCATCTCTCTCTCTCTCTCTCTCCATCTCTCTCACACAACTCTCCCCCTCCCTTCCTTCACTGCGCGCACAGTCCCCGACTGGTGCACGGCTGCGATTTGAGTGGTGGGTGTTGTGGTGGCGGCGTTGAGTGTGTGGTGGCAGCGTTGAGTGTGTGGTGGTGGTGGAGGTGTGGCGTGGAGGTGGTGTAGACTTGACGTGGGATGTGGTGGCGGATTGGCGGCTTCGGATGGTTTGGTGGTCACACAAGGTGGTGTAGTGGAAGTGATGGGCATGACTGATGGGCGTTGAGGTGCGGCGAGGTACAGCTAAGGATGGATGATCGGTGTTGCGCAACGATTGAGGCTTCGCGTCAGTGGGTAAGCCTCTGGTCCTCTCTTTTCAGTCTTTCGAATTGCTTATCGTCGACTGTAACTATCTGTTGGATTCCAGGTGTCAGCCTTAGCGAGCGATGGTAATCAGTGGCGTGCGACGTTCGAGGCTTCGACCACTGCTTGTGGTCACATCGGTAGGTATACCGCGCACTCTTTTTAATTCTCGCAAAATCTAAATTGGTAGTTTATGTCTGTAGGAGGTGTAGGGACGGATTCCTGCTTTTGTTGTTATTGGTGCATGTTAGTGAGGTTCTCATATTTTGGGCAAGTTGCTGCCGAAATTTCTAACAAATCCCTTGTCGGCGATTGTCACAGGAATTCCAATTGAGGTAGAGTTTTTTATCCCTCTCGTTTGTAATGTTGGTTTCCTTAGTTTTTCTTTACTCGTTTTATGAAGATTCGTCGAGTTTGTGTATTCACATAATTAACGTTCTTGAGTCGTCGTTCGCGTTAGTTGATCAGTTGTGGGTGTCGTCTAGGGCCTCTACTTGCTCCCTAGGTCGTTGGATGTTCGATTCCAAGTTTGATTTCGAAAAGCCCCAATTTTGTGAAAAGAGTCATCGTCGTTTTATAAAAGAAAATTGGGGGAAATAACCTTTTGAGATTCTTTTGGGAAGTTGTGGGTTAAAACGGTGTCTTGACACGTTTTTGTAATGAATCAAACGAAAGACGAGTTTTGCGAACGAATGAAATGTTTTGGGAAGAAAAGGAATGTTTTGGAAATAATGCGGGAAAATCACATAATGAGTCTATATAGCAAAATAGGAGGCGTTGCCCTATTCGTGCGGGAATAATGAACGTGAATGTTAAATTAACTTAAAGACCCAAATTAATGTGATAACTTGAGTTGGCTTGATATACGGGTAGTTGGGTTACCTTGAGTGGCTACTGTGAGCACTTACGATATTGTGCAATGGGGGGTTTTCTCGGCCCTCCCGACGTGTTGGGGAATACGAGGAAATTATCGGTTAGTCTATTGACGAGCGACTAGCGCGGCACAAGTCGAAACTCAAATAATGATTGATATTGCCCTTATCTCTATAAGGGGTGGGAAATGAATGGAAACACTGGATAATGCAGGTTAATTGGTATTCTAGAAACCAATTGTTTTGAAAGAAAGGAAATAGGTCGTTTTGGAAAATGTAGGGTCACATTCAGTATTTATAACTCTCTCGTGAGTCTTGTCTTACTTATACCCTACTTTGAGTCGAATGTGGAATGAAAGAATAAACTAACGGTTTTACACTATAATAAGATCCATTGCATATGACATTACATTCATTGCATTGTCACACACTCGCATCCAATATTATAGATGTTAGGAGATAGATTATCTCTATCAGGCGGTGGTGCCTGACCCTCTATTTTTGTAGGACTTATCCCTTGACTTGGAGCAGCCGGATCCTTCATAGGACTTGGTGATTATAGAGGACCGTAGACTACCGGTTGTAGCTTTTCTTTATTTCATTGTATTTCTTTCTTTCTGTTGGCCGCCTTGTACAGGATTAATTTATAAAATCCTATTTTGGCCCTTTTCTTTTGGTTGGGATATTGTTGTACAGGGTTGTGTTATAAAATCTTATTCGCCTCTTTTATTTGTATCAAGTAGCGCAGGCATGTGTTGTAACAAGTAGTGTAATGAGTAGTGTGTGTGTGGTAGATAGCACTTTACTTTCCTGTTTGGATACTCGTTGCCTACTTCTTACAATTCCTATTGTTTAATTCCAAAAAAATATGTTTCAAAATTTGGGAGTGTTACACTGTCACCTCTGGCCTTCCCCCACAGTCTCCTTGTGAGATCCGTATTTCATATTAGGATTATTTATGATTAATAATCAATGATTTGGAGTAATTGGGCTTAAGTAAATCATTAAGAAGTTTGGGGAGTATTAAGGAATTTTATGAAATTTTTGAGAAATGATTTAGAGTTATATGGAATTTTAAAGGCTTATAAAATAAAATGAGTTTGATTGAAGTTTGTAATAAGTCTTGGGGGTCTTATTGTAAGAGTTAGAAGTTAAAAGAGGATTTTTTAGTTTAGAAACAAAAGAAAGAATTGTGTTGTGTGTGTCGTCAATGGAGGTAAGGTGGCTGCTAATAGGATTTTCCCGGTCGTTGATTAACAGAAAAATTCATAATTAGACATTAATAATTTATAAACAAGAAAATACTACTCTAGCTAGTAGAGCGGCAAGTTCGAGGTCGGTCCACAGGGAAATGTCGTAGTTGAAATAATTGCTTGGTTTAGAGTTTTGGTTTTATGGTAGAAGCGGTAGGACGCTAGCCTTTTGTTTTTAATTATGAAAAAAGAAGAAAAGATGAAAACTAATTAAACTAGATGGAATGGATACGGAAATTCTAACACCTCACCTAGGCCAATGTAGACTACTCCAATATCCATAACAACACGAAGGAGGGATCTCGGCATAGGACCTCCCACGAGATGTTTGACTCTCAAGCACAAGTCACGGGTCAAGAGATGACACGGAGATTAGAATTCAGTTCTCTAGGCCGACCTACACTCATTGGGTGATATGCTACAAGCATGGGTCGTGCCATCTTATGTTGACGACCCATCAAATAGGTCGACAACCCTTGGTTGAACCTGAGGTGAGAACTACATGCCCATAATCCCTATGAAATCTCGAGACATCAATTCTATAGCAATTAGGTGGTTTCGAGGTGAATTAGTTCACTTAGGCATTTTATCGAACACCTAGCCGGACATCGCACCAAGCATGTGTCGTGCCATTATTCATGTCGATGACACATCAAGGTGATTAACACCGCTTGGCTTAGACCCTAGGTAGTAAATTCCTATACCCTAGGCCACTACATTTATGCCAAAAAAATGGAGCAATCGAACACGAGCCAAGGCCGAGGTGGCAGTCACCCCATGGCCAAACCAATGAGGTTAAGCCTCCATTAACACTACATTACAACTACTCCTACAATTAAACACAACAAAACACAACACATGAAATTGAAATTGAAATTTATTAAAAACAAGTACACAAATAAATTACATCAAAAGATAGAGAAAAAGATTCCTTACATCGTCATAGCTTGGAAAAACCTCCGAAAATCCATGGATGCACTTCAAATGAGGGAGAAGAAGAGAGGGGAAGAGAGAGAGGCTCTCAACCCCCAAAACCCTAACTAAAACATAAAACATAACCTAACTCATACATAAATTCGAAATATCTAAAGTATATATACTCCCCCACCAAATAATTACAAAAATGCCATTAATGAGCCATTTCCCGCAGCTCTGGACATCCTCTACCGGTCTACCAAAAAGGGGTAGATCGGTCACAGCTTTTAGTTCAGCCCTCTGCTGCACCTCTACCGGTCTACCAAAAACACGTAGACCGGTCACAGCCTTACAGTTTGGCAGATTTTTATTTGCTTCACTTTGGTGCGTCTCGTCGATATCGTTCCAACGCCATATTATAAATGGCAATCGGAACTACGCAGCAAACGTTATGCCCATTTTACCGACGCAATGGCATGGCCATGGCTTTGTTCTTCCGGTAATTGAATCTTCCGGAAATTTGCACCCTTGGTGCTTCCTTGTTGCTCTTGACTTTATCAAATGGCTCGGGATAGATTGGGGACTTCCGGACTCGTACGGGGAATGCTAAATAACCTGTACAAAACACTAAAAACTACCAAAACAATATTAAATGCATATGTACAAGAACAAAGCTAAACAACAAATAGCTAACAACAAAACTAACTAAAAGAAGCTAGATTGGCACACACAAACTACAATATTGTGTGCCAATCACACCCTCCAACTTATCATTTGCTAGTCCCGAACAAACTCACACTACGACTCGATCTAACTAATGACATACAAAATAAGGGATAGGTCCTTTGAACCCCCGGGCAGCCCCGGTAGGCCGAGTGAGGTCTCACGAGGGTTTTTAGTAATGAACTACCCACAAAACAAAGTAAACTACTTTTACATGGCATGCCAAAATATGCAAGCTAACTCAAGACTTGAAAAAGAAAATGGATCCTTACAAGGAAGTGTGGGTATACAAAGTTCACTAAGCCAGCAAGTATAAAAACAAGTCATAGAACCAATATCTAACGTGTATGTGCAAGGCCTTTCGTCGCAAGTGAGACACAACCCAAAAGTCTATCCGGACCGAGTCTCGACTTCAATTCGCACCGTGTCATGCACTCAACAAAATAAAACATTTGAAACATGGTGCATATATCAAACTCTCATATGTGCGGGTGGAAGATATGTATAATGTAAAACCAAGACATTCCGCACATTGTGACGCGAAAGAAGCTCAATATAAGTGGATAGATCTCATGACTAGGAAATGCATAGCAAAGGGAACTATGTTCTAAATTAACATGTACAAATGATTGTGAGCCTATAAAATCAAATAGGACTTTCCGGTTATAACGTAAGGTAAGGAATGTATCGGACATGTATCGGACATGTGTCGGATACGTATCGGGCTAAGGAATTTCTTTGGAGCTTGAGAATAGGCATATACAAATGATAAGAGGGCAAATCAATCAACGGGGCCCTCGTTAACTAAAATACACCTCCAATTATTTACTTTTCAACTACGCCTTATTCATTTTTTTTTCAATTTTCCTCAACCACCAATACATTCCACAACAATGAAGAACAATGTGTTTCTTCTTTACAAATGATTAGGTGACTCCCCCCAACTTGTTTGATTTTCCAACTTGTGGAAATTTCATGATTTTTCTAAGGGGAAAGTACACCACAATGAAGTATAAACATAAGCCACCTTATGACTCCCAAATAGATCTAAAACATGATTTTTTTACCGTTCTCAAAGCAAAGTATGGAATTTTATGGCTCAACAAGAAAATGGTTCATGTAAGGGGGCTCAAGTGGGCTAACAAGGGGAAATATGCAAGAAGGAACGAACCTGCACAAAAATCAAAGAATGTCTATAATCCTCTCCTACGGCCCACAACAATCATGCATGACAACCCAAAAGATATAATAGTGATAGTGAATTCCCAATGCTACAACGAAAGATGATGAGATCGACAATGAGTAATATTTGTTTTCGTGACAAACAAGAGTTCATTTGACACTACTCCAAGGAAAGATAAGGCACTAAACTCACGTGGGCATAAGTCTCCACTAATCTAGCCTTCTAGACAATTGAAGTACGACTCACAAGCGACTCAAGCCTATTATTTCGTGAAGTGCAAAGAAGTTAAAACTAAGTGCCAAAACAAGTTGTTGTAAAATGCTAGCAAAATAAACTAAAAAGCCACCTACAAGTCCTATAAAAGGATCAACAACTTCTTACTCATGTCATAGAGTTAAAAGCTCACAAAATCCCAAAATCCATGCAAAAGTAACTCACTATCTATACTATCGAATCTGTCACGTGGATGAAACGAGCTATACTTTTCTCTCTGCCTCAAAGAGGAACATAAAGGCAGGCGGCTATACTAGACTGTCGGTTCAAAAATTTTAAATTTTTTAGACTCTCTAATGGTACTAAAAACTAAAAAATAAGCAAAAGATATAGCACAAGCATGCAAAGCATGCGCCAGTCCCCCCAACTTAAATGGTGCAATGTCCTCAGTGCAAAAGACAGTCAAAAGAAGGGAAAAGAGCCATGTACCTCCGGGGTGGTGTAAACCACCAATACCATCATTACCTCAAGTTGCAAAAGACAATGCCCGCAAAGCTCCAAGATAGAACAAAGAACCCTGCAAAGACTAACAAGCCAATACAAACTATAAAGAAAATGATTAGTCCAAAATTGCTTACTAATGGTAGCCAAGCGTACAAACACTGATCTTATTTAGTATGAGTTCTCACGCGACTCTCCACGAGTAGTACTTTTCTCCCCGTTATTCTCACTTAAATATTGTACTAGAGAAGGAAATCTCTCGGAATTTTGGGGTAGGTCGCTACTCAACAGGTAGTGCCTCTCACTTTTTGGAGAGACACCCCAATCGACTTTCGCTTCCATCCCTACTCTACCGAGGTAATCCCAGATAATACACTACTAAGGCTAGAATAATGGGCGGCTATACCAGACTGTCCATAGCCGTTCGAGCACGGTAAATACTAGAGGTATCTTAACCTCCAAGGATTTATTGTCTCCTAGATATTTTTTTTTTCATATTTAACAAAAAAAATAAAGTGCAGGAAACAAAAGAAAGAGTAGAAAAGAAGTGGTAATAGAAAAAAGAAACTATACTAGAGATACGGGGTAATAACCGAGATAGCGACCCTCCAAATTGGAGGACCACATTGATATGATGGCCTCTCTGGGGGCCGTAGCATATCATGAACGCACACACCCCCTTTCTAAAATATTGTAGCCGCCCAAACCATAAAAATAAGTACTTTGAATACACAGGGGTTTGGCGGCATTTGAAAAATGAACATCCAATCACTCTACCAACATGAATGACATTGAATTCCAAGGCCTTGACTATATAGATAGAATGTGAAATATGACTCGATAGGAGTCGGTCAACACCGAGGAAATCAATATAATCTAAAAAAATCACAGGAGGTGGTGGTAGAAGTGCACAACAAGTGGAGGACACATGTGCAACGGGAAGTGGAATCTCATCCCTAAAAGTGGACTCCCCAAGAGTATCAATGGAAATGGGTGCAACAAAGGCACTCTCAACAACCTCTTGGGGAATACTAGGCAAATAAGGCTCCATGGCCAAAGGGCAAGCAACTATCACAATTTCACTACCTCTACAATCCACCTCTAACTTCTCACCACTCGAATCATACAAACAACTTACTAAATTCTTTTCAGGAGGAGTGAGAGGAGTGGTTCATGTGAAATCTTATATTCCCGATAAAAATTAGAGTGGTCATGCCACTCTTGACTAGAAGAATCCGGGAATGGAGGGTAAGACTCCCAATGTTGTTGATCCATGGTTTCCCAAGGGTTACTGGAAGCCATGATCAACAACGACAACTATTTATATATATATATATATAAATAAGAAGAAGCAAACTAAAAGTGGATATATACGGTGACACAAAAGAAAACTTCTAAATTAGCAAAAACATAACTCAAACAACAATTTCCCGGCAACGGCGCCAAAATGCTAATAGGATTTTCCTAGTCGTTGATTAACGGAAAACCCATAATTAGACATTAATAATTTATAAACAAGAAAATACTACTCTAGCTAGTATAGCGGTAAGTTCAAGGTCGGTCCACAGGGAAATGTCGGAGTTGAAGTAATTGCTTGGTTTAGAGGTTTGGTTTTACGGTAGAAGCGGTAGGACGCTAGCCTTTTGTTTTTAATTATGAAAAGAGAAGAAAAGATGAAAACTAATTAAACTAGATGGAATAGATACGGGGATTCTAACACCTCACCTAGGCCAATGTAGACTACTCCAATATCCATGACGACACGAAGGAGGGAT
>NMUG010005055.1:0-13398 GCA_002855965.1 Monotropa hypopitys | reverse complement strand
GGACTTGCATGTTGATATCAATAAACGACTTGACGCAATTAACGCAACATATAAACTTAAAGCTGAATTACATAAAAATTTTAATGTTGATGATTATGTGATGATTAGAATAAGGCCGGAACATTTTCCTCCTGGATCTGTTTCGAAATTGCAAGCTCGTAGTGCTGGCCCTTTTAAAATATTAAAACGGATTGGATCAAATGTATATGTTCCCTTCTTACTATAATTTCAGCCCCATTTTTAATGTTGAAGACCTTGTTGCTTACAAAGGTCAAGTTCACCCTCCAGATGAGCCATTTGATGCCCCTACCATTGATAATAACCCAGACTTAGTGTCTGATACTTCTTTACTACCCCATATCCCTGCACACAATGACAAAATTGATGCTATATTAGATGAGCAGGTTGATCTCACCAAGGATGGCGTGGTTCGCCGGTTCCTTGTTCGTTGGGTAGATCGTCCAATTTCTGAGTGCATTTGGATTCCCATTGAGACATTGCAGCAGCTTGATCCAGATATTTTGGAGTTTTATCAGCATATGCATTCTACTTCCTCGTCAGAGCCGAGTTCTTCTCACCCCGAGGGAGTTGGTGCGGACACCATTGGCACAGGCCGATATGGACACGTGTATCGGCGTCGGGCCAATAGGGCCCAATCGTTGGCATTATGGATTGGCTAGATTATTTGGCTTTACTTTGTTAGGTTTATTTCTTTTATTTGGTCCCGATTGTTTTGGGCCTTTTTTTTAGTTGTCTTTTATTTATATAGGTCCTATTATTTTGGACCTGATTAGTTTTTTAGTCTTTTATTGTATTTTGGCCTTCTTTGTGTTTTGGGCCCATATTTACTCTTATTTAATCCCTATTAGGGTTAATGAGAGATTATTGAATGATTAAGAATTGAGCTTACTTTTCTCTTTCTCTCTTGGTTTCTTCTCTCTTCTAATCTCTTCTTCTCTTTAATCTCTTTTGTTCTACATCAATAAGTCATTGCGTAGAGACAAGATAAACTAGTCACATGAGTATAAACTGCTCAAACCCGCTCACCGCCCAACATAGAAAAGGAAGACATACGGTGTTCCTCATTTCTATATTTAACAAACCCAGCCATTTCTCTTACCATGGTCTCATTCACTCTTCCAACTTCTTCAAAACTCGCACGATATCGTTAATAATAGTCCAGAGAAAATTTTAGAAACGACTTTCATCAACCTCTATCTGTCGAATACTCATATAGTCCACTCACACCACACTCCATTAAGGACTAATGGGACTAGTTCATCCACAAATTCTCCTCCTCTTACTACGATTTTCGGTCTTCATCAATGGACCACCGCAACCATCAATCGTCACATATACTTGAGCACCATCGTTATCCTCAATTGCGCCTTTCTCTAGCCCCTCCGATTCAATCAACACTGCTCAAACTTAAACCACATCGGCACCAAAACAATAATTCCCAAGGACAACCCCACTCCCAAACAACAATAAGGCTCAAAAACTGACTGAGTAGGGCACAACAACCATCCATCTCATCTCAATCACACTGACTAACAAAGAGCATAATAATAAGAGTTTCTTGGCTATAGCACCCACCAAAATGAATGTTGGCCATGACTTGGCCTCTCCACAAGCCAGTCATCTCCCAAGCATGAGCATGTAACATGATGTGGACAACAACAACAACGTGCTCACCACCACATCTATTATACAAAACAGAACGGTGTGGCCCCCACACATTTTACCCTTATATTTTTTTCCATTGGATTGTTGTCATTTTTAGCCGTTGGATACACATAAACAAAAACAAATAAATACTCCTCTCCTGTACACAAAATGAACACTGATTGTGCAATCCATGTCACCAATCCATTTGTGACTTTTTTTCATCCATTGGATTGTTGCATTCTCAGCCGCTGGATTCACAAATGTATACTCCTCTCTCTCCAAACAATTCTGCAGTAACACACAAAACGTATACTACACAAACACACAAATGAAACAAATACTCCTCTCTCCAGTAACACACAAAACAAATTCCGCAGTTGCTTCCCCCGGTGAAACGAAAACAAATTTCAAAGCACCGACGAACCCTCCAGCACCCCGTCTCCATCTCCATCTTCATCTTTCCAGCACTGACGAATGCAGCACTGCTGTGAAACAAGACACTGCTGTGAACACAACACTCCGCTATCATTCGCGAGTTTGTGACAGCAAGACACCACAGTACTGTTGTGAAATGGTAATCTCTAATTCTCTCTCCCCCCTCTCTTCAAACACAACCCCCAAATTCAAACACGCAGTGATTTATTTGTGTGAGACTAAAAAACCGCGAGAAGGATCTTGAGATAAACTGCGGGAGAGGGTCGATCCGTAGCTACGAGAGGGGCAACAATAGTACCAAGCATTTATTAAGGGGAAGCATTACCTGTAGACCGATTTTGGATTTGGATTTTCCATCTTTAATTTATTGGGATTCAAATCCAAAGACCCAACGAAAAAGTAGCTTTAATTAATTGCAGTTTTAGGCAGAGAGATTGGCATGTGGAGGAGGAAATGAAGTGCTCTACTGAAAAACACCACCACTTGATAGTGAAGTTGGCCATTTCTATCCTCTGCCTCGGTCTAGCTTTCCGACTTCTCTTCCTCCAATCTACTAAATTTTTTGACGTTGCAGAGACTCCATTCATCAAGAAGACACCAAACCCACAACCAGTTTCTGGATATTTTCAAGAAAATGGGTCCCAATCTACTGAAAATGTCACTCAATTTTCAATGAATCCAAAACTGAAGACTTCTATTGATTTACAGGAAAATAGGAATCACAGTGATAATGGTACTCAATTGGACACCAAATCACTGGTTTCTGATGTTCTTCCAGCGAACAGAGAACAGATTCCTAGACAAGGTAATCGCTTTTGTTGTTGTTTCCTTTTTCTTATTAAAAAACAAGAAAAGATTGATGGATTTGTTCTTCTGATTTGCTTTGATAATTCAGAATACTGAATGAAAGGAAAGGGCTTATAATTTCTCTGCCTAAAACTGCAATTAATTACTCAGGTGAGAAAAAGAAAAGAAAGGGTTATGATTTCTCTTAACGATGAGAAGAGAAAAGAAAGGTAAGGAGAGGACTTTGGTTTTTCTCCAAATTTCACCAAGTCTTGAAGTGATTCAGGATTTTCACCTCTTTTCCTTCCCATTTTGTTCATCTAAATATGGAGGAGAATACATTTTCCCTCAATTTCTTTTCTTTTATCATGAAAATTTCTCATCCAAATGGGCTATAAATCTAGCTCTTCACAGTCCCTTTGGCTAATCAAAATCAAGTGAGAAGAAAAAGAAAGGAGACTATTTTTTTAATGGTGAGAAAGAAAAAGAAATGAAAGGAATTTGATTTTTCACCAAATCTTACTACTTTTGGTGAGAAACAAAAAATAGGGCCTGGTGTGATTCATGATTCTCACCCCTACATTCCCTTCTCATTTTTGTTCATCCAAACAAGGGAGAGAATTAACTCCCCTAAAAATCCTTTCTTTTCTCATGAAAATCATTCATCCAAAAGGGTTGTTAATACAACCCACTGAAGAACCCATATTTAAGCATAAATTTGACTAAAAGATTCATGACAGAATTTAGAATTTTGAAGTCTATAATGTAAGAGGTATTTGGGGCAGCCCCTTTGTGCATTGAAGCCAAAGATTAGGTTTGTACTCAATTTATCTCATCTCAAACACTCATAAATGAGTACTAACTGGACGTTAGTACTAAGTGTTTAGATTTTTACAAATAATCTAAAAAACTCAGTGATTCTGATATTATGAATTCTTCACTTCATTTCTCAAAATGTATTATGGTTGTAATGCATTCTTCTTCTCTCAAATATTCAGAATTTGAAAATTCGTAAATCAAAAATTAGGGGGCCAAACACCCCTAAGCTGGAAATTTTTACTTTAAAAAGAAAGAAAAGTCTCCCTTTAGTTGTGTCTGTGAAGGATTTGAGAGTCCCAAACCAAACAAAATTAAGTCTTAAGTCCCAATCAATCGGGGTTGGTTGCATGAATTTGTTTTTCTTTCAACGCTTTTTGTGGAGTGTATCATGTTTTTGGTTGGGTAAAAATAGCCATATACGTGCTGATTTTGGGTAATTTTTTAGGCACGGGCATATGCACTTAAAATCTTACTTATTTTGATGCAATTGTTTGGTTGAGTAATTTACAGAACACCAAATTTTTGGTTTCTCAAAGTTTCTATTTTTTGTTTTTGGTTTCTCCGTATTGATTTCGGTTTTTGGTATCGATTTCGATTTTTAGTTTCAATCTCGCTCTCTCTGTTTCAATTTCGTGGATTTGGTCTACTACTGTATGATGCTGATAAAATGTCCCATGAGAATGATCTTGATCGCACTATCTAAAAATGGATATCCGAAGGAATGCTTGAATTCCTTGGATCCATCAAGCTTACCTAAAGTTACACTTGAAAGTTGGTTATCCGATAATGTTATTGAAACATTTTGCCAAAAGTTGGATTTTGTAAAGGCACTCGATTAATTGTGGTAAGATGTGCCACTCGCATTATTGAAGCTAAAATTTTAACAGGTGATAAATCTGAAAAATTTAGCTTTCATTCCGAGGATATCATTGACTCTATCTTTCACAGAATTTTCTTTCGAAATGACGAGACTTCAATTTCCATTCTGACAGACATATGCAATGACTATTAACAAATCTTAAGGACAGTTTTGAAAAAAAATGGTTGTCATTTATAGTTTTGTTAATTTATTTAAAAACAATATAATTTGTGTTAACAGATATTTTGTAAGCATATTTTTATGCTCATTGCAATCTTTTTCCGCTCAGTTAAATATGTTGGTTAATGCGTTTCTCGATTTCGTTAACATGTTGTGCTTTTTATTCTGTCATTATATGCCATCGGCACGAGCTATACCGAAAGTACGCATCGAGTGTCGTCACTGATCATGAGTGCTGAAGGCATGAATTAGTGCCGAAGGCACTACTAATCTCCGAAGTTTCATCGTCTTTAGATATTGTATTGTGCTTTCTATTCTGTCGTCCTGTGCCATCGGCACGGGCTATCAGTAGTCAACCATAAATCAAAGATTTAACTATGAGGGATAGATCAAATCTCAACTTCACAGTGAGGGTCGACACTTTCATAAGGGCAAAATCAATCGTCAAGGGTGAGAGGGAATCAACAAGACCACCGGAGGATTCACATCATACGCTTGATACTTACATTGCTAAAAGCCTCTTAAAACTTCTCTGGGTCTTGACCTTTCTATGTTATTCTTGGATTGACCATTGTGTTCGAGGCTTACCTATAGATGATTTCCTCAATTTGATTCGTACCTTATGAGCCGCCTAAGGATTAGTGCGTAGCTCCCACCGGTTTGGAAAAATGTAAAGAGGTCATTGCACAATAATCTGGAAAATACCAAGTTGATTTTGAGCTATTCTAAAATAGCTATTTAAAACATTTGCATGTGTTATCAACAGAATTTTAAAATCAAATTGCATTTGAGCTATTAAAAAATAGTTACTTAAAACATTTGCTCTTGATAAGACATTCGCCTTATGGAAATTGCTGCATAATTCTTTGCCAATGTGCTAGGTGTAAGTCGCTACAACCCATGGAGTCCCCAATCGTTGAGGGTATGGGCGGGGGAAGGATTGGAGACAGACCTAACCTTTGACAATATGCACAAAGTGGATGCTCTCATAAAACCACTGAAACGGTGGCCCTCTATACCATCAAAAATAGAGGAGCTAAAGATGCGTTTTGTTGCGGAATCATACTCTCAAATCAAAGTCAAAAGACATCAGAAAGAGTAGACCCAAAAGACCAAATTACTTTATGTGCACATTACCATGCTTTCTTCATTCAGCATCCAGAGCATCAGTCGCTAATTGGGTTTAATAATCAGAATGGAGTTTGTGCTGAAGTCTTTAGGTCCGAACCATTACTGGTATGACTTCCTTGCTATGACTTATTTAGGTCTCTTCCTTGTGAGCTAGTTTAATTATGCTTTTTTCCTTGCTAAGGATTCTTGCTCTTTTTGCACGAGTTTTACTTCTAACACTTTGATAGTTTTGATTATGAGATTACCTTTTGGAATATGGATATCGTTAATTATCTCGTGAGAAAAAATGGCATAGTGTTGATCATATGTGCATGTTTTAATCAAGCTTGATCGTACATAGATTTTCCCTTGATTCTATGGTTGTATTAAAATAGCTTCCATATGCACTCACCCTTCTTTTCTTGATTTTTGCATGTTCATCATATGTGTGCATTGATTTAGGGGGAGAGTCTATTATTACAATTCTATTGGTATCTTTTTCCTGCTTTCCTTAGAAAATCTTTATCACTATTCAATGCAGGTTGTTAGATTTTAAGGTGGAGAAATAAAGAGGGAGAAATAAAAAATTGTTTACCGTTTGTCTTCCCGAGACAAAAAGGGGAGAAATATGGCAAAACAAAAATAAATTAGAAATTACATGAATTAAATAACTTGTGCTAGCATTGCTTTTCTTATATCTTGTCCCTATTTTGTTTTAGGTGATTTTGTCTCGGAAAAGTCAAAGGGTGAGATTGTTAGTATTTTTAGTGTTGGCTATTTTCCGGGATGTATATTTTATTTTCTGGGACATCGAGATAATTAATTTTAGTTATTTAATTCAATAAATTCAATAAATTCATTAAACAAATTGACTTAATGTTTAGAATTTAACTTGGTGATAATATGATTTTAATTGCTTTAATTATTTGAAATTAAAATTAAAATAAATTATTTTATTTTGCAGAACAATCTTCCATAGAAGGAGCTCAACATTACTGCACAATAAATTTCCGGAAAAGTGTTTGAAGAAGAGAAGGAGTTGCTGATTGAAGAGTGCTCAAACATTGTAATTGTCCTTCATCATTTTCCGGTAGAAGATTGTCTGAGTTTCCGGAAGAAGAAGAAATCGCTCGAGCGTGGTTCAAACCGCTTGAGCGGACATGATTGTTGGCAAAATTCCAGCAGAAGGGTATCCAGATTTCTGGTAGAACGACAAGGGGCAGCCATGCTCTTCCGGTAGAGCAGGAATGGTTGATTTCGGTAAAGCAGAATCGAACTTCCGGATCAAGTCGCTCGAGCAAACTTAATCACGCAAGAGCGTAGGTAGCTGCGGCTGAGTTCGCATAGGTTTTTCTGAGGCTGTTTGTTTCCTAAATTCTTTGATTCCAATTTGTCCGAGATTCAGCCTATATAATCAGAGCTTACAGAGAATACAGAAGGTACAATGAAGAGATTCAATTAAGAGAGGGTGTACTCCTGAAAGAGAGATCGAGACACACTGTGATACAGAGAGAGATACACGCAGAGGGTTTCACTCACTCACGTGCACATTGAAGAGAGCAGAATCGCAGATTTACAGAGAAGAGTTTGAGAGGTTCACTCACACAGCAGTACACCACATACAGAGGCTGAGATCGCACACAGAAGGGAGAGAATGCACTCTTACACGCATACACTGTAAGACACAGTGAGAGATCGATCGCAGAACACATATATACACCACTGTGATACAATATACAGAGAGGAGATACACGACACAATGAGATACAATCAGGGAGTTCAAATTTCTTATTTATGTGTTTGTATTCACTTGTTTATCTTCGTTCTTAAGTTTTTCTGTTCGTCATTAACGGTGTTTGGGCTTTTCAAGACGAGGATATATTATCATTTGTTCGATCACTATTGATCGTTTTGCTAAGATCGCTATTGTTCTTTTTGTTTGGTCGATATTCTTTCAATGTTTATCGTATCCAATCTTTGCTAGATCACTCTTGATCTTTTTATGTTTCGTGGATTAAACTTTGTAGTTTAGATTCGTAAGTCATACTTTCACAAGAGGTTAGTATTTGTAGAGGTTTTTGGTCACCATTAATCTTTGTAACAAGATTGTTGGTGACTTATTTCCGCATTCCTTCCACAACTATCTCTTCTCTATTATTTATTGATTGCAATATTTTTAGAAAGTATTAAAAGAGTTTTAAAAGTCTATTCACTCCTCCCCTCCTCTAGACTTATTCTGTTCAGTCCATTGCACGTATTTTCACCTTCCATTTCCATCTATTTTGTTTATTTCTATTTTATTTTATTTTATTTTATTTATTTATTTTTTGACCTTTTCTCTTAAACTGTCAAAATCCCAACAATTCCCACACATATCAATATATGTATCACCGTATATCGATATGTGTTACCTTTGTACACATTTTGATAACACCCTTTCGATTCACATATCGATTAATTCCACAGACTTTACATATCGATATACGGACTATTCGAACACTTCGATATATGACACATATCGATATGTGACCCATTAATTTTCACATATCGATTGACCACACCAACAATGCATATCGATATGTGGTTAATCCATATATCGGTATGTGACACATTCATACGAAAACCCAGAAATTCCTCAACATTGTTCATTGTCTTCTACCTCGTTTTTCTCCAAAATCAGGTAACCCCAACCCCAAATTCAACTCAATTAACCAACAAAGAGCATTTATATATAACACATACTCATTTTACCACATTTTAAACTAATTAAATTCATCAATTTATTAAAAATCATACAAAACACCTTTTTCATAATTTAGAAATGAACCTGCGATTTTTTATCAAAACTCCCACGAAACTCAGATTAAGTTCACAATTGTTGAAATATTTGAATGATATGTATTCTTCTCACAAGGAGAAATTATTTATAGACTGGATACAAAGGAAAATAAGGAAAGCAAAATTAAATCTAATTACTCTACCTACCAAATTTGGTTTAATTATATTCTTCCTAGTATATATGCTTCCTAATATACATGCTCCATACTAACATACTAATTACAATCTTTCTAATATACATGCTTCCTAATATACATGCTACCATACTAATATATGTGTTAATTATTTCCAATACTCCCCCTCAAGCTAAAGTGTTTACATCATATACTCCAAGCTTGCAACATATAGAGTCAATAAAAGTCTTGGGAGAGCCTTTGTGAAAATATCAGCAAGTTAAGAGCTTGAATGAAAATATCAGCAAGTTAAGAGCTTGAATGAACATAAGGCGTGCTAATCGCTTGAGATTCCACTTTTGACTGATGAAATGGCAATCAACTTCAATGTGCTTTGTCCTCTCGTAGAATACTGAATTATTAGCAATATGAATCGCAGGCTGATTATCACAATATAGAGGAGTGAGACAGCTCACCGGAATCCCAAACTCTTGTAGAAGTGTACTCAACCAAGTAAACTCACAAGTGGTATGAGTCACTGCTTTATACTATGCTTCAGAACTAGAACGTGCTACAACTGACTTTTTCTTACTTCTCTATGTCATAAGATTGTCACCTATAAATGTGCAATCAGTGGTAGAGTGACGATCAGCAGGAGACTCTACCCAATCAGCGTCTGTATATCCTTCGATACGGAGATGTCCAGATGCTTTGTAGAGAAGTCCACGTTCATGAGCATTTTTAAGATACTTCAAGATACGAATAACAGCTTCCATATGAGATACACGAGGACAAGTCATACATTTGCTAACAATACTGACTGCATAGGAAATATCAGGTCGAGTAATAGTGAGATAAATAAGTTTACCCACAAGTCTCCGATACATCTCAGAATTATCAACTAACTCTCCATCTTCAGGTAAGAGTTTAACATTAGTCTCCATGGGAGAACTATAGGTTTAGAACCTAAATAACATGTATCTTTGAAAAGATATTTCCTTTGTGATAAACCGATGCCTACTTTGGAACGAGCAACCTTAATGCCAAGAAAATACTGAAGTTTGCCAAGATCCTTAGTGAGAAAACTGAAACAAAGGTGATGAATCAAAATCATAAAGACTAAGTATAAAACTAGTTTCTAAGACATTCATTTGGGTCTTAAGATTTTAAATAATTTCTAGATTTAATTTGGGGGAAACTTAGAATATTAAGTATTAATTTTGTATATGAAAAGTTAAAATTAAATAGAATACTAAAGGGAAGTAATTATGAAAAAATATGAAAAAATTAAGGTATAATAAGTTAGGAATTTTTGCGAGCATTATTTTATTTATATATTTCTCTATTTTTGTTATTCGGGTGATATGGATTAAGGCTCGATTTTCAGGTGAGTGACTCAACTCAGTAACGTACGAAGTTTAATACTTCTTTTTCTTAATTCCCTATTTCCGGGGGAAATGTTTTATGACACATATTTACACATGTCCATGGATATAAAATTGTTTTAGAATCTATTACGTGTTTCATGACTTATGGCCCCAACCAAGGGGTTACAAATACTGGATATGACCCTGTCGCTGGGGAGTTATAGTTGACTAGACGTTATGTTATGATATGGAACATTGCGTTAGACGTCTAGCATATCCAACCTGGGGACGCTCAGGTATATATTTATGGATGGACTATGTGACAAGACGATAAGTAAGGATTTCAGAAATGAAATTACGGTTTATGATAAGAAAGGATAAGAAAATGATTTATGTAAGAAACGTTACGAAATTTCAAATTTCTGAATTAAGAATCTTTATATTTTGTACTATCTCATGTGTTATGGAAAACCTATATTGATGCGATTTGTCACTTATACGATCTTTAGCTTATGAAAAAAAAATTACAAGAAAACGGAAAATCGGATAGCTAGCAAGGAGTTACATGTTATCATAGTAGTAGTGGTAAGAATAAGTAGATTGCAGATTATGTCTTTTGTTTAGTAGTATAGATGCTCTGAGACTTATCAGTTTTTTATTTTCAGTCATGTACTTATGACAGTTGTATGTCATTTCAATTTATAAACATTTTATTTCAGTTATGGTTATGTATTTCTTTATTTCTTCCGATGTGTATGATCCTCATATTTACCATTTGTAATAAGAAAAGAATAAGTATGGCCTTAGGTGATTGTGTGAATCACCTGACATCTGTTTCGATGACCTCTGAGGATGGGTCAGGGTCGTGACATCTTTCTTGGAATGAAGTTGGCTAGATCTAATAAAGGAATCTTTATCTCTCAAATGAAGTACATACTTGATCTTCTGTAAGATATAAGTATACTGGGATGTAGGCCTGCTGACTCACCCATTGAGTCAAATCATCATTTTAGTAGCAATACAGAAGAGCACATAGACGAGAAGAGATATCAGAAACTTGTAGGTCAGTTAATATACTTATCGCACACTAGGCCAGACAATTCCTATGTTGTGAGAGTTGTTAGTCAATTTATACATGATCCTCGTGTAGTGCATCTTGATACAGTTTATCGTATCCGGTGGTATCTCAAATATGCTCCAAGTAAAGAAATATTGTTCTCTAATCATGGTCACTTGAAGTTGGAAACTTTTAGTGATGTAGATTGGCCAGGTTCTATTGATGATAGGCGTTCTACTTCAGACTATTGCACCCTCCTTAGAGGAAATCTTGTCACTTGGAGGAGTAAAAAGCAATTTGTGGTAGCTAGATCAAGTGTACAGGATGAATACACAGCTATAGCTCATGGTGTCTGTGAGCTTTTATGGATTCAAACTTTTTGTGTCATTTGGGACTCTCTGAGTATGATCCTATGAAACTTTATTGTGATAATAAGACAGCTACAAACATTGCTCATAATATTGTCCAACATGATTGTATGAAGCATATAGAGATTGACATGCATTTCATAAAGAAGAAGCTGAGCAACTGGTTAATATGCATATCTTTTGTGAGATCTGAAGACCAATTGGTTGCTGGATTTATTAAGGGTCTTAGTAATAAAAAGTTTCATCTCATTATGTTCAAGTTAGGCTTGATAGACAACTTTGCACCAACTTGAAGGGAAGTGTTAAGTTAGGGGTCTTATTGTTACATATTTGCTTCACTAGGGTTGTTTAGTCCATGTACACGTATTTGTATCTTTGTTCATATACATTGAATGAAAGAGGATGGGAACCCTAAGAACCCAATTTTATTCCATGATGAGGCTCTCTCTCTCCGTTTACATGTTAACAGTGCTGGTGAGTTTCAAGACCATCAATATTGCAAAGTCCACAGTATTTCAACATTTCTCAAATTAATTTTCAGTTGTAGGTAGGATTCAAATGAATAATAAATTCCAGTTCAATTGAAATAATAACTTAAGGACCCCAGTTGATTCCCAGTCTCAGAACTTGCCTCCAGAAAAGGCATTTAACGTGGAAAATACACTAACATCTGAAGTAATGTAGTCTGACATAGCCTAATTTTCTCCATGAGGTTCAAATGTAGAGATAAAAAAATTTTACTTGCATACTTAACCACACATGGTCACAAGTTGGGGAAAATCTATGGTACGCATAGGGTGTAACATAGAAATGCTACACATTTTTTTGGTGTTCGGTACGAATATTTTTGGTATTTGTATGTAAGGGTGTACCTTGGAAGTATATGGTACACATAATTATGGTTCATGATACCGATATTTTTGGTTACTGATACACATATTTTTTGTGTATGGTGCACATATTTTTTAGCTCATTACGTACGTTTTTTTTTTGGTGCATGGTACAACTTTCTTTTTGTTCAAAGTGCGAACAATGGCGTATGGTACACCCTCAATTAGGTACGTTGTTTTTTGGTTAGGTACGTCTTGTTTTGGTGCACGGTATGTCTTTTGTGTTTGGTATGCATAATTTTGGTAATCAATTTTTTTTGTGTTAAAGAGTGTACCATAAGCTTCTCCCAGAAGTTGACTAAACAATGAACATTGCTTTGCTTTCTGTCACAGTAAAATCCGCAATATGAAAAATGACAAGCAGTCGGTGACCTAAGAAGCACGGACACTCTTCCGGGCCTCGCGAGTCCGTATCCCGGACGTGTCGGACACGGACACGCTCGGACACGCTCCCGACAAGTGTTGGACACGTGAATTTAAGTGTCCGAATATTTAATTCATTTTTTTAATTCGGACACGCGGAGGACACGTTCGGACACGCGGGGGACACGCGAGGGACACGTTATGGGATACAAAGTGTTATTTCAAAAAAAAAAAGAGTAAAGAAACAAAAACAAAATTCAAAACTGGCTGATTCTGGTTACAACCCAAATAAAAAATCCTAACAAAAAATATGAAAACAAATATGGTAAAAAAATAAATTATTTCTTTACATAATTTTTTGATTTTTAATGAGTTTAGATCAATTAGTACTTGGAATTAATGAAAAAATAATAAAAAAATTATGCATAAATGAACTTTATTTTTTCATCCGAATATGATTCATGATAAAACTCATGGATAAATTGAGAATTGGATAATAAAATTTAAATTGTTTTGTTCTGCTATTTGAAATACATAATTAACAA
>NMUG010005054.1:0-13395 GCA_002855965.1 Monotropa hypopitys | reverse complement strand
TGTTACAATTTTCCTCATATTTTCCATTAAGGCTTAATCTTATCATTACAACCCATTCCAACAAAATTTACTAACCAACATATTAACATGCACATATTGTGCCAAATCAAGCAAAAACTTGTTCTTTCAAATTCCCATCTCGTTGATTTCTTTACACAAGAGTTCTTTATCATCATTGCACATAAGGATCCTTGACCCATAGTTAATTCAAGCTTTTCAATTAGAAAGTATTATCCTAATACATTTCATTGCATGCCTCAATGATTCAATATAAGTCAAATCTACCCACTACACATAGATTCGTATGTACATAAGTCAAGAAAATACAATAGAATACCTGCCACATACTTATGGTGTGTCTTGCACTCCAATGGAGGTTAAAGTAACCCACCTTCTTGGAGCCACAATGACACTTCCCTTTCCATTTCCTTTATTAGGACTCCATTCACTACTACCATGGTCATCACTACGGTAAAACATCGGGGCTCTATATGCCCTCTTTCCACTGCACCTCAAGCATACTATATTTCTAGCATAATGAGACCATCTCTCACCAGAAGATTTACTGATTCACATCTGAAACAATGACATGAAATCCATTGACTACAATTCCTCAAATGTTGATTGCAAACTTTTTTCCTCTATCCACAATAGGATTCAATCATCCCACTCGCTTCCTAATTTTACAAATCTCTCATCTCAAACATACTTATTAATTTCATCTGATACTTTCAATTTAGAAAACCCAATTTACTTTTATTAACAACAAATCGATACTCGGTCACTTCATCAATATATCCTTTGACCTTTCTTGGCATATTAAACAAATTCTACGAAGACTCTCTTCTTATAGGCAACCAACCTAGATATCAATTTAGGTTCCATTCCACATCAACATTAGGCACTTACTCTCTTTTGCAATTACCAACTTACTACACATCTAGATAACCCATAAGTCTTGCCTCATATTGCAATACTCATTTCACCTCACTTCGACTAAATAAACATTGACTCTAGGTCAACTCTACAAGCTTCCCAACAAGAATAATCATTAAAAATTCTCCACCATTATTTCCCAATAAGCACTCAACTCAAGGTATACTCGATACCATTCTGAAATCAACTAATTTCAAATGGCTTCTCACAATCCCTACTTCACTTTTAAACTAAAAACTATTAACATTATCTTTGATCCTTCAATACTCTCATAACCTCAAAGACTTTCCAATTCCTTTCACAAATTCTCTGCCATATTGGGTATTACCAAACCCTCAAGTTAAATAAATTAACCCTCAACACTTAACCAACTTATCCCAAGCAACTTGCTACTACAATGGGTATTTTAGAACCTCAAACTTCAATTAAGTTAGACTTTAGAACTTTCCTATGATGCACATACCTGCATTCTCACTGGCAACTTGTGCCATTTACTCATACTACGGCCAAATTGCTCCATACACCTGATCACTAACTAATTCCTCTCCCAAAATTTCGACTCACTAGATGTCGCATCCGTAGGATATCCATAATCCATAGTAACAAACCCGTTGCAATGGTTCATATATAAATCTTAACGCACACAATCGTTAGCGAAATAAACGTTAGTGACGACAAGACCAAAACTTGGCTCACTACACCTTCGAGACATACTCAACTCTATGACCTCAAGTCATCATCTCGACTAAATACAAACCTCAAAATGCTTAACCATCTTAGGGTCCACTACTAAACATCTTCACTAATCCTCAATTCCAACCAAGAATTCCAGAATCTCACAACCTAAGCTCTGATACCAAGATGTAATGACACATCCCAATAATCATTTAATTTAAAACGAATATTGGACAAGTGACGTTACAAAGAAGACCTCAAACACACTTTCCAAAATCCAAAGAAAATTAAAACCTCAATATTCTCCAAAAGTTCATCATCACATTCCTTATAAAAGAATCTCCAAAATAAAATACTCTAACAAGAACCACCATAAAACTCCTCATCAACACAATAACATCAGAAGACTGAATACTTGACATCCATAGTACTACAACTCAACAAAATACTAAATAATAAACCTCGTGAATACTACACCACATCCAACTACATGGCCTAAACATACCCAACATGTCTAAAAAGTACTATAATCAAAGAGGGGCAAACATTGTCCAACCAACTCCAACACCTACCAAGACAATCTGCAGCCCCAACCGGAAGAGCTAGCAATACTTCAAGCCGACTATAGTAGACCCAAAGCATCAAGCTCCTCAATCTGGATTTCCAAGCAAGTAAAAAGGAAAAATATAAAATAGCAAGGAAATCTAGGAGTTTGATTAAATATGAAGGTCTAAACATATTACTAACAAAGTGCTCACAGTTATAAAATAAAAGCCAAACAAATCATAAGGGAACTAACATAAGCTTTAGGATAATCATGCACTTGAGTTTTATTCACATTTACTAACTTATAGATTCAATGGTCCATTTTATCCCAAGGGATTCTATACTAGCCCATTAAAACATGTCTTCCCATATTATTCCACTTTTGTCATCTCAAGAGTTATTGCCAATAAAACATTTTATTTACACTTTTATGAAGTTTAACTTGATACGATTATCACCAATGTTATAAATCTCTTACAATTATCCACTTGCCATTTATTCATCTAAATGGTTCTATCATCACTATGCCTAAGGACTATGCCAATTCCAAGGGTCTGTCCATACTAACTCAATGAACTCAATGTCTATGTTTCCATGAGATTGTGCAAGGTCCAAGGGAGTGTCATGCCCACTAATTCCACTAGGATAACGTTAACGTTCATACAAGTATAGAAGTCCAACACGTATCCATAACTTTGAATCATATGTATATAGAATTTCAATTTTCATGACTCAAAGGATTATATTTCCTTACTTATGTTTCGATATTATTCAACACTTGAGACAAGCCCAATTCGATTATCCAATTTCATTACATTCGAAGTATAACCATACAAGAGTAACCATTACCTATAACGGCCATGGCTAATGACAATCGAACCATAACAAAAGGGCTTACAACACACATTTATTTTACTCATCTTCCAAACCACATTGGCGATAATGCCCAGCTTTATAAACACATTGGCGATAACGCCCAGCTTCATAAGATAATGGCAATAACGCCCAGTTTTATAATCATGTGGCAGTAATGCCCATCTTTACAAAATAATGTCGATAACTCCCAGTTTTATAATCATATAGTGATAACACCCATCTTTATAATCATATGGAGATAACGCCCAACTTTGCAAAATAATGGCGATAATGCCCAACTTTATAATCATATGATGATAGTGCCCAACTTTATAAATCATATTGGCCATAATGCCAAACTCTATAACTCACACGAGGGTGATAATAAGCATGGTGGCACTACACTATAAGTCGTCACACAAAGTATTTTTGAGTAAACCACAATCATGACATGGTCTTATAACACTTCTTACACTACCATTAAACAAGTAATCCCCTAAGGGTTCATCATGCTTTCACTGCAATACTCTGATTATTATCTCGTTAAATTATTTCATGCATATGATCCACTCTATGAATTTAATATTACTCACTAAGTTCTCCATATCAATATGTACAATTAATCATATAATTCTTTCCAATTGGAAAAGAACCACACACACACACACCCATACATCACTACAAGAATAATTAACAAAGATCACACTACAAAGATCATGCTTTTAGAAAAAGCGTGATAAAAAATGGCAAGCTAAATCTTTTATCTCAGTTTTGTAAAAAGCATGATTGTAAGTAAACCTTTTATCTCAGTTTTATAAAAAGAAAAGACCACACTTTTTTGGCGAGATAAAAACTCGACTACTAAAAAAGATCACGCTTTTAAAGCGTGATAAAAAGATCACGATTAATGTGTTATGATTAAAACCTTAGATACTATTATGATAATATTCGAAATTAGGGAAAAAATAATTACAAAAATTTGTAATCCACACATCATTCAAAATATTGTTCCTTCCCCTGCCAATTATTATCCCGAGAACTGCTATGCGTATGCACTGTCTTTGTGCATACGCGCACAAAGGAACTGAGGCCCATGCTTTCGGGTCTCGGTCGAAAAATCCGAATAATCCAAAAAATTTAAAATAATGTTTTATGTTACTCTATAAAAAATCAACGTATTCAAATAATTGTAACTCTCTCAGTTAGTTTCATTCAAAAGTTAGGCTTAAACTATGAATAACAATATGAATATATTTACAATTATCTGAATGTGTTGCTTTTTTACGGAGTAACATAAAATATTATTTTAAAAATTTTGATGGGTTCAGATTTTTCAACCGAGTTCCGAAAACACGGGCCCCAGCCCTACATGGGCCCCAGCCCTACGCATAGCATTTCGTTTATTTTGCAACCCGCCAATTACTCCCACGCATCCCCAATTACTCCCACGCTATGAGAGAGGCGCAGAAGGTTTGTGCACAGAGGAGCCATCGTGAGGGTTTGCTGTATAGAGGGTTTGGAGAATAGGCACCAATCGGGGATTCCAATCGTCATCCTCCTCTCTCGCCATTCACGACTATGAAGATTCCCATCGTCATCGTCCTCTCTCTCTCTCTCTCTCGCTATTTCACTCTAGAAAAAAAGCGAGATTGAAAGTAAGGATAGATCACGCTTTTCTGGTTTTCATCTCACTTTTTATAAGAAAAGATCACGCTTTTTAAGTGTGATTATTTTGTAGCTTTAGATCATGCTTTTTAGCTGTAATTAAAAGACCCCACTTACAGTCTCACTCAGAAAGACCACGCTTTTGAGAGCGAGACTAAATGTAAAAGGTCACAGCTAAAAAGCGCGATCTTTCTTCATTATTCTAGTAGTGCATACTCTACACATATGAATAAATACAACTCCATATCTAAGCAAACTCACCGAATACTGACGAAGAATGCCGAAACTCCTCCATAAGACTCTGAAAGTCTTTGCCACCCACCTGATGATAACTTTTAATAATTAACAATCGATTAATGAATAAAGATCAATCAACAAGATAATAAATCTTTTATGACCCTTAAACCCTCCCAAGAGTCACAAGGAATTAACCTTGGACTCCATTAAACTCACATGATCTGACGTCACGAATTAAACAACTAAGGCTTAATACTCTCACATTTACGAACCTCAAAAACCACTCACAATGGGATGCATATAGCATAACAGAGGGTTACTTGGAGACACATGGGTGTCGTTATGCCCCTAGTGGATGGTAAACTTTAAACGTGCATAACTTTTGCTACATAACTCTGATTTCAGATTGTAAAATGGTGTTGGAAAGCTCTCGACGAGACATACATTTCTAGATTTTTGCCCAAGGGACTAGTCTCACGACCCTTCAAGAACCAGTACTGTAACAACCCAGATTTTTGAAACATTTTTTTGAAAACAAATAATAAAGATAAAAGACAACTCATTATCCATATTAGTATATCCATGGGTCATCCAACAAGTGAAATGAGATTCACTATTATGGTACAATGATACAGAAAGAATACAAGTGCAAAAAAAATATTAAATATAACAAAGGATTGCTACATCTACATGAATAAATAAAACTAGGAGAACAACTAAACTAAAGGTACCAAAGGGAGGCAAAACCTCCAAGGAAAGCCAACTACAACTCCAAGCTCCAAGCCAAGCTCACCCAACCTGCAATACAACTGGGGAGGGGAAATGGAGGAGAGTATAAGCAAACCACATGCTCAATGAGAAACAACTAACTACTACCAGGCATGCATATGGTGGGTCCTAACCCACAAGTCCACATACAAGAGAGAAAGGGGAAAGATGAAAACAAGAGCAGACCCGACCATACAACACAACGCACCTCAAGAAGGACCAATCATCAATCAAAGGGGACACCAATATAAGAATCTATGATAAACCTCAAATCAACCAATGTGGGTATAGAACTCATACCAAAGTAAGCAAGGGCTTCTTAGTACAAGATATCACCCAAGACATCCCTAAGACCAATGGGATCTAATTTCATACCACATTGACCCAATCTATACATTACTTAACTGGTTCATATTTGTGTTGGATTCAATGCGATAATTGATCAATATGATTTTATCTTCTTAAATACAATAGTACACATAGGCTCTCCTATGGAAAGAGTTATCACATATGACATCGGACGAATACAATAGCTGGTACCATACTAGGAATCGAATCCCTAGTAGGGTTCATATATTACTGGAACATCCTACTATGGGAGAATACAAGACATATGGGGAATACAAGATCCCATCTACTTGAATACACTCAAGGATGGGGGAATACATGACATCCCATCAATGAATACATATGTGCCTTGGGGAGGCCAATGAAATTCCAAGGTCATGTTAGGCTTGAATATATGGAATACCTAACATTAAGCACATCTTCTCAGAACTGAATACATAGAATGTCCGAGGGAGAATATGTACTATGATCGGACTTGGAATACATGTATGACACTTAATACAAAATACACACATTTAAGGAATACATGACGGGAATTCATATGGTATAAAATATATGGTGTGAGACCCCGGTTCTAGGAAATATTAAATAAGAATATTTAAATTATCCGAATATAAATCATGGGAATTTCTAAAAGATTATTTGGTTTTTATTTGAGCAAATAAAATTTTTTGAGGATTTTTATTAGACTTGAAATAGTCTTGGGAATATAGAAATATAAGGAACAATTAAACCAGAGGCCTAAGTGTAAGAGGAGAAAGTTTGGGGAGCAAAATCCAAAGTCTGTCGAATAGTAGGGGTTCGGCCGAGCAGTTTGCCGAGATCAGTAGGTATCTGACCTAGAGGTCCGTCCATGTGGAGGTCCGACCAGGTCAGCTCGGACATGGCAGCGCGGCCATGTGGGCAGTCCATCTGGACAACCACTCTATCGAATGAGACAAGAGTTTTGAGTGGGATGACGTCACTATACCCTTCGACAGATGAGACAATGTTGTGCGGCTGAGTGGAATGAGGTCAACTAGCTAGAAGCCAAGGCTGGGCAGCCGGTAGGGTCCACTTTTGGTGAGTGGCACCGTTTGGATGTCTGCCACTATCCGGATCAATATTCCCTTCTCAAATCTATAAATACTAAGCCATTTCACTTCGTTTTTGGTACAACTCCAACTTAAGTATGGCCACAATAGGCTCGGTGTCCACTGCGGTAGGTGTGGTACCAAAAAACTCAGCTTCCAAATTGGAAACTTTTCGTCGGCCCATGTATTCTTCTGACTGGGCGACCGAAGGCTCGGCTGGATGGGTGGTGGATGCTTCGGCTAGAGTTAGCCGAGAACTAAGGGTATGGGTATACGTTGGAGTATACCCGAGAACGGTCGGCGCCGAATGTTAAGCACTTGGAAGCTCTGAGACCCTTTTGACCCTGTCCGCGTCGGACCCAAACTTCAAGTTGCAGATAAGCCCATCGTCTGCGAAAGAAGGCACAAGATTAGAAGATCTCAACAGTTGGGATAAATTCAATCAAAGGAGCAAAGCTTACCGGGGATGCCCTGCCGGAACGGAATAGTAAATTGGCTCACCGGGGTAAAGAAATTGCCAGAAACTATTATGACATCCTCGGCATACTTATCTGAGTCCGACAAATCAACAATGAGGCTGATCTGATGTGGCCTCCGGCCAAGGTAATATTTCTTCGACTTCTTGTTGAAGCTGATCATGTAACTACCGAAGACATCCTCAAAGCTGAGTCGGTCCCCCTCACCAAGGGTATCATTTAGCCTAACTACTCCCATCAGGATCCTAAAGGTATTCACCATCACTTGGGATGGCGTGAGGTGAAACTCGCTGAAAAAGCGAGTCATCATGGGATGGAAGGGGAACTAAACACCCCCTTCCACCACGACACAGATCGGCACGTGAATGTACTCCAATCCCGGATCCGTATCACTGATAGGAGAGAGCATGATGTTCATATCGTCTAGCACTGCGAACTAAACTCTCGGATGTCGGTTGGAGTCTCAAGTAGCTGCTACAACTTGTTAGACCGTTTATTCGGCACCATGTATGGATCTAAAAGATTAGAAACAATATGGCACCGTTAGTCAGTCCAGCATCTACCTATGTGGTTAATCAAAGGAAGGCTCTTGGCTTGGCCTTCAACCATCAGCCAAGAACAGGTCGGCATGGCCAAGAATAGTTTAAAAAAATTCATCGGAATCTATGAAGGCCAGAAACTTCTGGCGACCACAAATGCCTTGGGAGATGAATCCCTTGGCCAAAATATCGGTAAATTGACAAAAGTTTGAAGAAAAAGCCAAATGTGTGCGAAGAAAACTAGAAATTAGTACCTGAATCACAAGAACCGCAAGAAAGTGATCAGGAAAAAGCTCACTGGAATCTACTGAAGGGTTTCCAGAAATCGCCTGCACGGTGCCGAAAATTACCAAAGGTTAGAGACTGGAGCAAATGGGATGGACAAGGAATCCTAAGAGGGTATTTATAAGAGTGACCTGGGCAGGAAAATTGGTTGATCAGCTGACTGGCCTAGCCGATAAAATGCATAAATTGTCATTACTGTTGCATCAAGAGTTGTGTCGACGCTGCCGAGTGGCGTCCACGCGTGCACGCTGTCCCATATGCTGTAGAGCCAAGCAATAAGATCGTGCCACGTGGAAAGCTCATCTGTCATTCTGGGCGCGTGTCAGCCATCGGAGATGACAACTGTTGATATGACACTTTGGCAAACGTGTCATCAATACAGAGGGTGACACATCATCAGGATCAAAATGACAGTTCAATAAAGCTGCCAGAGGTCCAAGCTCCAAGATATTTCAGTGGTCCGATGCTCTTTCTCTTTAGAACTAGCATATATTTTTAGCACCAACATATCTCTTCGGCATCAAGTCAACCCCACTTCGGCCAGAAAGCCCTGGCCAAAGGGGTTGATGGGCTATTATTGGGGGCCGAACATAAGAAAGGTCGAAGCCACGAGCTCCTCCGAGAGGACCAAAACACAGGCCAGAGATAGGAGGGCAGAGCAAAGGCAGGGCCGATGGAGGGGTCTCCTTGGGGCTAACTTCGGTACCGAAGGCTCACATTTCGGGGACAGCTTCCTACTGACAGTACATCAGCAC
Organism: Monotropa hypopitys; assembly: GCA_002855965.1. Taxonomy (NCBI): domain Eukaryota; kingdom Viridiplantae; phylum Streptophyta; class Magnoliopsida; order Ericales; family Ericaceae; genus Monotropa; species Monotropa hypopitys. The sequence continues at coordinate 4,237 of NMUG010005054.1, read as the reverse complement.
TGAAGGGTGCTCATTCGGCCAGACAGGACAACAACCTCAACTGTAGAAAAGATTCCCTTGGGAGATAGCATCCCAGATTCTACGCACATGGAAAACACACACCTGATACAGAGATCATCTTTTCTCTGGTTCCTGTAGTACGTCATACTGCCTTTTTATTTTTTCTGTCGCCCAAGGCAGTCAGGAGGCGACGTCTGACACTATCGGGAACCGATTGGTCGGTCAGCCACTCAGGCACATAGGGGGGACAAGTGTACTGTCCAATGGCATAAGCTGGAGACTTACTCGCGCCAAAACGCGTGGTTCACGCTCACCGATGGTCCTATATATAGAGAGGAGAGCATTCAATGCTTGAGGTACACTTTCTCCTAGAGCCATAACTCTGTCAATTTGCTTTCTCTAAACCTTTGCTGACTTAGCTATTGGAGGGTTCACTGGCAACATCTGCTGGTAGCCTAACGTTTTCTCTTTTGCAGCACAGCTCAGTCCATCTCCACCTTCAGCAGTTTGGATTCACCATAAGAAAGGCTTACCCTCCAAAAAAATCCTATCTATGCACTTCTAGGTATTTGTTCAATGTTTCTACATTTATTATTTTGTGATAGAATCCCTTGACTCATCAATTTAGGCCTTTGTGAGCTTGCTCATTGGCTGGTCATGGTCCATTTTGGGTAGGGTCGTGACAAGTTCGGTCCAGTTTTCCTCGAGTCAGTAGTTCTTATCTATATGAGACATTAATTCATCCATGTCTATTGGGCCAGACAGAGTTATGTCCTCAAATAGCCTACTTCTGGGATCAAATCCCATTTTGAAGGACAGTATGTCCATGTTGATAGATCATCACTTGATCTCATTGTACACCTCCAAGTATCGGGCTGTGTATTTCTAGAACTTCTCATTCTTCCCCATACATAGTGTAAGAAGAGTGTCGACCTCCTTCATATGCTTCGTGTTGGTCATGAACCGAGCTAAGAAGAACTGAGAGAGATCTTGGAAGGAGCAAATAAAATGCTCTGAGAGTTTATCAAATCAAATTAGCCCTAGGTCTCCCCGATTTGAAGCGAAGGCCTTGCATAGGAACTCGTCCTCCTTGATGCACAGAGACATTATTTGTCAAAAGTGCACCATGTGAATGTAGGCATCTGAGTTTAGATTGTACTTCTTCAATTTTGGGACGGTGAAGCTTTAGGGTGGAGGTAATGAATCAATGTATAGAGAGAAAAGAGAAGAGGCTAGTTGGGCATGGATCTGTTCATCTCGGGAAGAGGTGGTCTAGTCTTCTCTACTCTTTACCTCCATCTTATCCCAGAGATCATCTGAGTGGTGGATATAGTTTCTATCGCGTAACCAGAAGTGAGAAGAAGCGAGATGTTTCACTGTGCCATCTTCGTGTCAGTCCTTCCTTTTGTTTCTCATATCTCATGCTCACTTTCATAAGATATTTTCTTCTCATTTATCAAGTCTAAATCCCAGTTGGCACTAAAGCAGTCGATCGGATCACTGTTGTGGCCCAGGCATTGTAGCGTTAAGGTCCGATAACTATTTCATTCCACCTCGTGACACATTGGGGATGCCAAAGCTTTTCCATTTTCTGTGCCTCTCCTTATCTAGATTACGGGGTTAGACCTAGTTTCTCATTCTTTCTTTTACAAGTGCATGTCTATGGTGGCACTCCATCATGTCGTAGGAAGGTGTCCGATATCTAGACCACCTTCCCCTTGATTGGCCCATTTCTCAGGCATATTGTACATATAGCTCTATCTTCAAATAGAGCACACTCACCTAGATGGCCAAAATGATGGCATACTTCTTATCGATCACGACTTCCAACGATTAGATGTAAATCTTTGAGCTTTGGTCCTTCACGAGCCTATCTGGAACTATAGTATCCTTCGCTTTGTTTCCTTCATCCAGGTACGGAGATAGGATTGCACCATCGATGGCAGGGAGGGTTATGATTCCCTCTTGATTAGTCTGATATGGGGTCTCGAACTCTGGGACCATGATGGGATCATCGAGAATGTTTGTTGGATCAAAGAGGAACTGTGTGATGAATTATTCCTCAGTGGAGTCACCAATTATGGGCACTAGTTCCCAAACCTTGCTGAATGGATCCTCATGGATATGGGTTGAGCGGTAGCATCCCCCTGCGAGCTCTGCAAAACAAAGCATCATTAGTGCTACCTGGCACTGTCTACCGAAGGGCACTCCAATGACTAAGTCAGATGAGATTTTAAGAGCAAAAAGGTGAGAGGCATCGAGAAATATGAGAGCATTATGAGTAGGATTGCATGTACCATCCCTCGAAGTCGTAGACCTCCTTTATAATTGTTCTGTTCTCCTTTGGATATAGTAAGTATGCTCTCGCTTCGGTATGGTAGTAGTGTGATATCCAACATAATATCTGTGATGCTACGCTCCCATGATCTACGACAGTTAGGCATAATGTGTGAAATTTGTCGTGATTGATGCTACATGTGGATATACTCCAGCTGGCCTTTCAGTTTGTTGGATATACGGTGGTCCGACTAGTGTTTTCCACCTAAACATCGTACTGAGCATCTTAACTCAATGCCTGGTCTAACGACCCAATTCTGACTGTCCCAGATGGTATGGACCGGTTCATTTCCTCCATACTATTTCACTATGTGGTCCAGTAGCCTAGTACAGTTAGTATAATTTACCTAACTGACTCATGTCCTTGCACTATACTATCAGATTCCATCTGTCCATTATTACACTGGATGATGTAGAACAAGTAGCCATGGATTTCCTACAATAGATAGACCAAGTAAAACCATCAAAGCCGGCCAGACCAAAAGTTTCCCAGGCCTAATTCCCGAGAGGCCTATTATCAATAACTCAATTGGCATGGTTATCGATAACCGAGCCTCCTAGTAGTCTAGCCAAATTCCTGAGAATTTGGTTATTGATAAACAGTTCTCATAGTTTTTGATAACCAACCTCCCCAGCCAAAATCCCGCGACCCTGGTTATTGATAACCTGCTCGCATGGTTATTGATAACCCAACATATGTGGCCACCAATTATCACTGGTTATCGATAACCAGATCCATATGATTATCGGTAACCACGATAGTGGGATATTTGATTTGTTAAGTGTAATTTCAATTATTTTGTTTCCTTTTTACTTTCTTGGACGATTTTCTTCCCTTTCTTATGTTTCCTGAGAACATTACTCCTATATATGGAGCTTGTAATATGTTTTGACATTATTATATAATTGAATCAACTTCTCTTTTGAGAAATTCTCTCTCTCTCACACACGCATATTTCTCTCTTTCTTCACTATTTCTCTCTCCATGTCTATCTCTTTTCCCCCTCTCCCTCACGCCAATCTCTCCCTCTCCTTCTCACGTTCTATCTCTCTTTCTCTCTTGTGCACAAGAGTGGGGTCTCATGTTCGAGATCTAACGTTTGGAATCGTATGCTAATGATTCTCTCTCTGTGTTTCCATCGCGTCAATTGGTATCAGAGCGAGGTTTTTTCTGGCTCAATGGCACCCAACATAGCAGACAACACACCCACTGACAAAGATCGTGGTATTGCCGAGATTTGAAAGATGCTTGCAAATCAACAAGAACAACTCGCCGAACTCTGTGAGGTGATCCGTTCATTGACTCTCTCCATCCACCCAGATCCGGTTCATGGTCAAGAGATTTGCACGGGGGACTTGCCCAATGCCGCCCTCTTAACCCGAAAAGAGACTGCACCGTAGGAATTGCCCGAGGCTGCCCCGTTCATCCACACCCACACCCACAGCCGCAACCACACTGAAGATGCCCACAATCCGTTGATTCTGACAGTGAGGGGTCAGAAGTTGAAGAAGATTCCAAAATGGAAGCCGTCGACGACCTCAGTACTGGTTCGATGATTATTGCCTAAAGGTCAATCTCCTACCTTTTAGCGGTAATCTCTCTATTGAAGATTTTCTTAATTGGATCTCAGAGATCGATTATTTTATTAGTATTATGGAGGTTCATAAATTTAAGATGGTTAAGATGGTCGCCTACAAACTCAAAATCGGTGCCACTATTTGGTGGGACCAGTTACAGAATAAGCATTGGCGACAGGGTAAAGATTCAGTATGATCTTGGCGATGTATGTAACAACTCATGATGGAGCGATTTCTCCCACCAGATTATGATCAGTATCTCTTTTATGCCTATCAGAATTGTCGACAAGGTAACCGATCTATTTTTTATTACAGCACTGAA
>NMUG010005053.1:0-13400 GCA_002855965.1 Monotropa hypopitys | reverse complement strand
TTGAAAGAGCCGCCGACTGGCTGCGGGCGGGTGACGTCCTGGAGAAGCTGTCCAGGACACGGGCTCAGCACAAGAGGGCCCGAGTATTTGAAGATGTGCCGCCTTCTGAGCACTCTTCGGCTGCGGCTTTGAAGACCGTCGTTCCTGACTCTGCGACCGTGGGGACGGATGGGTCTTCCCGGAAAGAGGTGGTGCTCTGGGAACCGAAGCTCTCCTTCGAGAGTGTTGACGCCGAGAAGAGTGACAAGCTCTCGGATTGTCCGGGCATGGCGATGGCACTGCTCCAAGCTTTCGCATTGCCGAAGGAGATGGAGGATCTTCCCAAAGGGCCCCGGACCTGCTTCCGGAGGATGATGTACTACGACGCCAAGGTAACTACTTTTACTGCTTTTTCCGTTGATCTTTCGCTTCGGCTCAAACTTGACAACTAGCCTTATTTTTGCAGATGATGGCAGCCGGCGCTGGCTTGGACCAGCGCATTACTGATCTTCAGGTTGCTCGGCAGGAGGCCGGCAAGGAGGCCGAGGAGGGCCAGAAGAAAGTGGCTGAGGACACAAACTCCTTGGTCAAGTTTAAGAATAAGGCAACGGCTCTGCAGACGACTGTTGACCAAAATATGGTCGAGCTGGAGGTCAGGGGAATCTGGATTGCTGATCTGGAGGCCGAGAACCTTCGCCTGAAGGCTGAACAGGAGGCTGCCAAGGAGAAGGTGGCCGAGGAGGGGTATAATCGTGGCTTTGAGGAGGCTGCGAATTAGTGCCGGGAGCAGATGGTCCGGATCAAGGAGAGGTGCTTCCAGAAGAGCTGGGTGTGCGCCAAGGTGTTCCTGGGTGCCGAGGATCATACTTCCGGTGTGGGGGACGTCCCCCTCATGAAGGATTCCAAGGCTGGGGCTTGGCTCCAACCTGCCAGGCAGGCTCCTCCTCCTCCTGCGACCGAGACTGCTGGCACTGGTGTCGCTGTTGCTGATCCCCCTGCCTAATATTTTTGTACTTTTGGTTGTTTCTTTTGGGACCGAGCTGGGCTGTGGCCGGTTCCCTTTTCTTTTTGTGAGGGCCGAGCCAGTTTGTGGTCGGTCCTTTTTGATTTCAATGAATTGTTTTCATGTCTGCACGTTTTTCTTCATGTTGCTCTACCAATTTCCCCCAGCCGAGGAAAGGGTTTTGGTTAGCCAAGGCGCTTTCTTTGGTTTAGACCCAATACTTTGTTGTTTGCGAGATGAAGGCTATTCTGGAACATGCCTGAGCGTCGCTTGTACATTTTTCAGAGAAATGCTAACTTGTGTAATGCTTTGGCCATGTTGCGCCGAAGATCCGTGAGTTTCCTCGGTCTTAACACCGAGGAGCTGAATGCACACTTTATAGATGAACGGCAACTTGTAGCTGCTTCGGTGATTTAGCGCCGAAGAGCTGTAAGCTTCCTCGGCAATGCCACCGAGGAGCTACATGCACGTTTTATAGATGAACGGCAACTTGAAGCTGCTTCGGTGATTTAGCGCTGAAGAACTATAAGCTTCCTCGGCAATACCACCGATGAGCTGTGTACACGTTTTATAGATAAACGGCAACTTGAAGCTGCTTCGGTAATTTAGCGCCGAAGAGCTGTATGCTTCCTCGGCAATGCCACCGAGGAGCTGCATGCACACTTTATAGATAAAACGGAAACTTTAAGCTGCTTCTGATGATGTAGCACCGAAGCGAAAGATTGTAAGTCGAGCAGGTTCTTGGAATCAGATTCTCATTCATTTGAGGGCCTTGAGCCAAAAAAAATTACATTCAATGGTAGTACAGTCTTAGGTTGGTGGCATTCCACGGCCTGGGAATTGGGGTGCCGTCTAAGTCTTCCAGTCGATGAGCTCTGGTCCCTGCGTGCCCGATTACTCTGTACAGCCCTTCCCAATTTGGACCGAGCTTGCCGTCGGAGCTTTTCTTCTTATTTCCCACAACTTTTCTTAGGATGAGATCATCGATCTTGAAGGCCCTGGGTCAGACCGTCCTTGCGAAGTTTCTGGCTATTCATTGCTGGTAGGCGGCTAGTCTGATCCTAGCCATGTCCCTTCTTTCTTCGGTCAGATCCAGATCTTTCTCAATTGTTGCACTGTTTGTTGCTTCGTCGAATGCCTCCGTCCTGAGAGTTGGCAGCCCGGTCTCCAATGGAATGACTGTCTCCATTCCGAAGGCTAAGGAAAATGGGGTCTGCCCTGTGGATCGCCGAGGAGTGGTTCGGTTGGCCCAAAGAGCGTTGGGAAGCTCTTCGGCCCATCTGCCCTTTGCAACTTGTAGTCTTCTCTTGATACCGCTGCCAATGGTTTTGTTGGACGCTTCGGCCTGTCCGTTGCCTTGCGGATAGTGGCGTGTGGAGTTGTAGAACCTGATTCTGTGTTCGGCGTAGAAATTGGTGAAGATGTCCCCCACAAACTGGGTGCCGTTGTCAGAGATGAAGGCGTAGGGGGTGCCGAAGCGAGAGACAATGTTCTTCCAAGCAAATCGCTTCACGTCCTTGTCTTCAATGGTTACCAGCGGCTCGGCTTCTACCCATTTGGAGAAGTAGTCCGTTGCTGTGATCAGAAACTTGAAGCCTCCTGGTGCCGTAGGTAGCTTGCAGACGATGTCCAAGTCCCACTAAGCAAAGGGCCAAGGGCTAGTTAAGGACGTAAGCTCTTCGGCAGGCTGTCTGGTGATTGGGGAGAACCGTTGGCAGGGGTCACATTTCTTAACAATCTGCTCTCCGTCTTCCATCATCTTCGGCCACCAGTATCGCTGGGAGATAGCTCGGTGTGCAATTGATCTTCTCTGAGTGTGTGCCCCACAGCTACTGGCATGGAGCTCCTGCAACAATCCTTCCACCATTGTTGGGTGCACACAAAGGAGGTATGGTTCTAAAAATGATCGTCTGTACAATTTGTCATGAGGGCCAAGCCAGAACTGGGCCGACTTGTGCACGACTCGGTAGGCTTCCCTCTTGTCCTCTAAGAGTGAACGTCTTTAAGAAATGCGATGATTGGATCCATCCAACTGGGACCCTAGCTGATGAAGAAAAATACTTGCTGCTTCGGCGCTTCGATGCTTGGCTGGTCCAAGCTCTGGACGCTGACCGTCCTCTGCTCTTTGACTTCGGTTGCTGAGGCTATTCCGGCTAGAGCGTCGGCATGTGCATTTTGTTCCCTACCGACCTGCTAGATTTGGATCTGTGAGAATAGCCCCATTCTTTCTTTGACCTTCTGCATGTACCTTCCCATTCGCTAGTCTCGGAACTCGTAGTCACCGTTGACCTGGTTGACCACGAGCTGATAGTGGCTGTAAATTTTGAGGCTCTGGATCTCGAGCTCTTCGGCAGTTTTTAGACCGGCCAGGAGGGTTTCATACTCTGCCTCATTGTTGGAGGCACTGAAGTTGAGTCGGAGGGAATATTCATGAGTGATGCCCTCACAAGAAATAAGGACAACTCCGGCTCCATTCCCTCGGCAATTGGACGCACCGTCGACAAACATCTTCCACGAGTCATGATTTAGCATTGGCTCGGGAAGGGTCTGTTTGGCATGAATGTTGGCGGTCTGAAGATCCTCCGGCCGAGGAGAGAACTCTGCAATGAAGTCGGCTAGAACTTGGCCCTTGATAGCTGTCTTTGGCTGGAATTTGATATCGAAGTTTGCCAGTTCCACGGCCCACTTGGTGAGCCGGCCAGAGAGATCGGTGCGTTTAAGCAACGCCTGGAGTGGGAACTCGGTCAAGACCACGATTGTGTGTGCTTGAAAATAGGGGGCCAAGTTCCTGGATGCAATAATCAAAGCATATGTAAGTTTTTCGAGAGGGAGATACCTGGTTTCGGCATTGATAAGGGACTTGCTAGAAAAATAGTCTGGCTGTTGCTCGAGCCCTTCTTGCCGAACCAATGCTGAACTGATGACATGTGGAGTGACGGCCAGGTACAAGTACAGTTCTTCCCCCTGCATTGGTTTGGCAAGAAGGGGCACCGAAGAGAGGTACTCTTTGAGATTTCCGAGGGCTTCACCACACTGTTCAGTCCAGAGAAAATGCCTTCTGCTGTTTTTCTTCAATACTTCGTAGAATGGTCGACATTTGTCTGAGGATCTGCTGATGAATCTATTAAGGGCTGCTGCCATTCTTGCGAGCTTCTGCACTTCCTTTAAAGTTCTTGGCTATTCAATTTCCTGAATGGCCGAGATCTGAATGGGATCGGCCTCAATGCCTCGGCGCGTGACAGGATACCCCAGAAATTTTTCTGAGCCGACTCCAAAGGCACACTTTGAAGCGTTGAGACGGAGCTTGTGCTTCTTCAATATGTCAAATATCCTCTGAAGATCGTCTAGGTGATTCTCTTCGGCCTTGCTTTTGACGACCATATCGTCTATGTAGGCCTCCATTGTGTCGTCGAGCTGAGAACTGAACATTTTTGTGACCATCCTTTGGTATGTCGCTCCGGCATTTTTCAGGCCGAAGGGCATTACCCGATAACAGAACAGTCCCCTTGGAGAGATGAACGCAGTTTTCTCTTAGTCTGGGCCAAACATGGCGATCTGATGATACCCTCGATAAGCATCCATGAAGCTCATCCTGGCATGTCCGGTCGTTGCGTCGACCAGCTGATCAATCCTTGGCACGAGAAAGCTGTCTTTGGGGCAAGCTTCATTGAGGTTAGTGTAATCAACACAAATCATCCACTTGTCGGTCTTCTTCTTGACTACCACCGTGTTGGCTAACCAGGTGGGGTAGTGTACTTCTCGGATCGCCTGTGCTTCGGTCAGACGGTCCACTTCTTCAATCACTGCGTCGGCGTGAACTGCCTCCGACTGCCTGGCTTTCTGTACGACGGGCCGGCACTCCGGTCGGACATTGAGATGGTGGCTGATGAATTTTGGGTCTACACCCGGCATCTCGTAGGGTGACCAGGCAAATATCTCGATGTTGCGCATGAGGCAGTTGATAGTTGCCGCCTTGTCTGCCTCGGTCATCTGGGAACCGATAAGAAAGAAGCGCTCCGTATCTTCGGCGCTTAGAGGGACGGTGTCAAGGTCCTCAATAGATTTTGCTGAGGCACTTGAACCGACGTCCTCCAGCACCTGCTGATCTGGAACCTCCACCTAGTGGACTTGCTCAGGGGTGACCTTCCCTTTGACAGCAGCGATATAGCACTGCTTCACCGAGATTTGGTCTCCCCTAAGTTACTGCACGCCTCTTGAGCCAACGAACTTAATGACCTGGTGGTATGTGGAAGCGACTCCCTTGATGCTATGGACCCAGGTTCGGCCCAAAATAGCATTGTAGGGGGACGGGACGTATACTACCACAAATTCCACCTCGGTGGTGACCGTGTCGATGGTCACTGTATGGTGATTTGGTCGAGCGGCCAGACTGACGCACGTTGAACCCTACCAGTGGCACGTTGGTCGGTTGCAGTTCTTCTGACTTATATCTCATCTTCTTAAATAATAAATAATACATGACATCTGCCGAACTGTCGAGGTCGATGAGGACCCTGCTGACTTGGCAGTCGGCAATTTGTAGTGTGACGACTGGCGCGTCGTCGTGAGGGTGCTGGACCCTCTCTGAATCTCTAGAAGAAAAGGTGATAGAATACCTTGAGTCCGGTTTCTACTTCTTCGGCATTGGTTGGACGGCAAGGATCTCTTTGGCTTCAATCTGTTGGAGCTCAGACCGAAGCTTCTCTTCTCGTCGGCGATCCACTATCCCATGGATCACGTTGATGATGCGCAGAGCCGGCTTGGGGTCTTCCTTCCTTTTCTCGGTAGCCTTGCACAGGGGAGTCATTTCGCACACGAGGGCATCAATCGGCTGATCCTTTCGGCCCAAGTCCCCCTCTAGCTTTCTGATGTACTGGCGCGTAGTAAGCTTGGTCGGAGGAGAAGGGCAGTCGCGAGTGTGGACATTGTTGTCGGCACGGGTGCGCTCAGGGGTCCTCAGAGTAGAGTCCCCCTCTCTGGCCACCTGCTTTCCTTTGTTTCTTCTACCTTCAGACTGGTTATCTTTGAATACCATCTTCAAGCTCACAGTGGAAATATGAACGTTGGAGAAAGGTTCCCCAGCAGAATCGCCAATTTTTTTTTTGGGGGGGGGTTAGCCTTTCCGTGGTGGATTCCGGTTGTGAGTGGAGGAGACGGGATGTGATGTCGCGGCTGAACCTGGCTGCAAGGAGAAGAAAATGTTAGGCTACCGGCAGTGTCGCCGGTGGACCCTCCGATGGCAAAGTCAGCAAGCTTTCTAGAGAGAGAAAGTAAATTGACAGAGATTGGGCTAGAGAGAGAGAACCTGAGCGGATGCTTTTGCATTGAATGTCAAATACCTTATATAGAGCATCGGAGAGTGTTGGCCACGCTCTTCGGCGCAGGTGAGCCGCCCACCTGCGGCATGGGACAATGGTCATGTCCCCTCTGAATGTCTGAACATGCGGTCGAATGGTCAACCCCGACAGTGTCAGGAGGTGCCGCCTGACAGCATTGTGCAGCAGAAAAGCTGACTAAGCATGCCTGACATTCTGTGGGAATCACTGAAAAGCTGATTCTATGTCAGGCGTGTGTCTGTCACGAGCGGGATATCCGGGATGCTGAAGAAAATTCCAGCACACATAAATAGTATGTCGGTCTCACCAATTTTTTTTTGAAATACCGAAATAATTGCTAAGTTTTTCCATCGAAATGGTTTCCAGTGTGGCAAAGGCCTCGGATCAAATCTTCAAGGATAAATAGAACTGAGAGATGTGCCTACTCGGTTACATATATTCAGATTGGGTTACAACCCAACTTGGTAAGAACAGAAACAAGTAGCAGTCCACAAAAGAGAGTCTAGAACAGGTCGTGACAGGGGCAAAGCCACACAAATACCGTATATCCGAAAGAGTTTCGTATCAGTCAGATTTTATTATATTAGGCTAGAGAAGCAAAAGGAATCATTGCCAATTACTCACCAAAATCAGCACTAAGAGGAGAATTTTTCCCTCAAAGTGTCAGTCCCTAGTATTTTACAGGAGAATGTTTTTGCCCTCAAAGTACCGGTACCAAAAAAATTACAAGAAGAGGACAATGACCTGTGATTGACACTCGATTTTGTAGTTTAGTGTGTCAATCATATCTCCATTTTGTTGTTATTATATTATTAATTTTTCTTTTTGTACCTATGCGTTTAATCTTTATTTTGTATTTTGTTTGTGTTTTTTAGATTATTTATTGATCCCCAGATGAGTTCGGAAGTCCCCAATCCATCACGGGCTATTTGATGAAGTCAAGAGCAACAAGGAAGCAACAAGGGTGCAAATTTCCAAAAGATCCAATTATCGGATAAATAAAACCATGGTCATGCTACTTCATCGGTAAAACGGGCATAACTTCTGATGTGTAGCTTCGATTGCCATTTATAATATAGCATTAGAAAGCTATCGAGGAGACGCAAAAGAGTAAGGTAAAAGACTGACCCAAGGCATGTGGACCGGTCCCCTACTTATATGTGGACCGGTCCCCCTATTGTCTTCAGAAATTATAGATTCGAGCAGTGGGTGTTCAAAGGCCTGGGTACCGGTACCTGACGTGTACGGGGACTGGTCCCTCTATTACAGTTCTGTGATTTTTGCCTCATTAATGGTATTTTTTTAATTGTTTGGTGAGGGGACTATATAGACATTTGTATAATTCGTTAGGGTAATGTTTTTATTTAGTTTTAGGTTAAGTTTTGAGGGGAGAGCCTCCATATCCTCTTCCTCTTTCTTCTCCCACTTCTCTCTAGCATTTGGAGCTCATCCATGCAGCTATGAAGTTTTTGCCAAGCTTTGACGATGTGAGGTTTCCTCTCCTCTCTCTATCTATGTACTCTATTTCTAGTGTTAAGTGTAATAAAATTTGTGTTTTTATTTTTATGTGTTGTGTTTTCTTGTGTATTGAGCTTGTAAGTAGTTTAATGGAGGGGTAGCCTCCTAGGATTGGCCTAGGCTAGGTGTTAGAACCCCCATTCCCATTTCTCTTAGTTTGTTTTTGAATTTCTTGCTTTCCCTAGTTTAATTATAAAAATTAAAAGGAAAAGACGAGCATCCTACCGCTCTCCACCAAATCACAAATTCAAACTTCTTGTCTAAGCAAATTATATAGACTCACACATTTTCCCTATGAACCATTCTCGGACTTAACCGCTTTACTAAGTAGAGTGTTATTTATTGTAGGGGGGCCGAACATTCGGGAGGCCGGAGCCACGACCTTCTCCGGGAGGACCGCAGCACAGGCCAGATGAGGTGCCCAGCCGAAGAGGCCCGCAACCGAGGTCACGTGACCGAGTAAAGCATTACCAACGAGGAGGTTTCCTCAGCTCAGACCAGCCGACATGGCACCATCAGATCTTAGCCGGCATAAGGGGCCTCTCTGGGCTCTCTCCGGTTCGGAGACTCAAAGCCCAAAGGAGGAGCCTAGCCGAAGAGCTTAGCATCCAAGGTCATGCGACCGAGCAGTTCATGAGCCGACAAGAGAGATCTCTTGGTCATACCTCTGTGCAGAAGCCCCGCAGCCCAGGACGGCCCGGCATACAGGAAGCAATGCCGAAGCAGCTAGCTTCGGCCAAACAGGACAAAATGCATTGTTCATAGCGAATATTCCCTCGGAGACAGCATCCCGGATATCGCGCACATGGCAGACACACGTCTGACACGGAATCAGCTTTTCCGTAATTCCCGTTGCACGCCAGACAGCCTTTTCCAGCTTTTCTGCCGCCCAAGGATGTCAGGCGGCGGCGCCTGACACTGTTGGAAGCTGTCTGGTCGGCCACCTGCCGGCACGCCCAGGGGACAGCCACACTGCCCCATGACAGATATGGGCGACTCACCTGCGCCGAAGCGCGTCCTCAGCACTCTCCGATGCCCTATATAAAGAGCTTGGCATTCAATGCATGGTACACACACACTCTCTCCCTAGCCAATACTTTGTCAATTTGGTTTCTCTCTCTAGAAACACTTGCTGACTTTTCCATCGGAGGGTCCACCGGCGACGACGCCGGTGGCCTAACCGTTTGTTCCTTGTGCAGCCAGGTCCGGCCATCCTTCCACAGCCATCTCCGCCGCTCGCAGCTGCGATCCACCGCAGAAAAGGCTTACCCCCCCAACAATTGGCGACTCCGCTGGGGACACCTTTTTCTCTAGCACTAAGATCTCTACTGAGAGCTTGAAGATGGCTTCCAAAGACTTTCTGGAAGAGTTGGCCACTGCTGGCCATCGGGGAGAGTTCGTTGATTCAGGAAAGACGGCCGCGGCTGAGCCGAAGGAAGACCCCAAGCCGCCCCTGCGTATTATCAACGTGATCCACGGGGCAGTGGATCACCGACGAGAGGAGCAGCTTCGGTCTAAGCTCCAGCAAATTGAGGCCAAAGAAATTCTTTCCGTCCAGCCTATGCCGAAGAAGCAGAAGCCGGACTCCAGGTATTCCATCACCTTCTCATCCAGAGATTCTGAAAGGGTGCAACACCCCCACGACGACGCGCTAGTCGTGACCCTACAAGTTGCCGACTGCCAGGTCAGCAGGGTCCTTGTTGACCTCGGCAGCTCGACAGACGTCATGTACTATTCCCTGTTCAAAAAGATGGGATACAAGTCGGAGGACCTACAACCGACCGATGTGCCACTAGTAGGGTTCAACGCGGCGTCAGTCTGGCCGCTCGGCAAAATCACCATACCAGTGACCATCGGCACGGTCACAACCGAGGTGGAATTTGTGGTGGTAGACGTCCCCTCACCTTACAATGCTATTTTGGGCCGAACATGGGTCCATAGCATCAAGGGAGTTGCCTCCACATACCACCAGGTCATCAAGTTCGTTGGCTCAAGAGGCGTGGAGGAGCTTAGGGGAGACCAAGCCTCGGCCAAGCAGTGCTATATCGCTGCCGTCAAGGGAAAAGTCACCCCCGAGCAAGTCCACTGGGTGGAGGTTCCTGATCAGCCAGTGTTAGAGGACGTCGGTTCAAGTGCCTCGGCAAAATCCATTGAGGACCTTGACACCATCCCTCTGTGTGCTGATGATCCGGAGCGCTTCTTTCTTATCGGCTCTCAGATGACCGAGGAAGACAAGGCTGCGACAATCAGCTGTCTCAAGAGAAATGTGGAAATATTTGCCTGGTCGCCCTATGAGATGCCGGGCGTGGACCCAGAATTCATCAGCCATCATCTCAACGTCCGACCGGAGTGCCGGCCTGTCGTTCAGAAAGCCAGGCGATCAGCAGCCGCTCATGCCGACGCGGTTATTGAAGAGGTGGACCGTTTGACCGAGGCACAGGCGATCCGAGAAGTACACTACCCCACCTGGTTGGCTAACACGGTGGTGGTCAAGAAGAAGACAAGCAAGTGGAGGGTTTGTGTGGATTACACTAACCTCAATGAAGCTTGCCCCAAGGACAGCTTTCCTGTGCCAAGGATTGATCAGTTGGTCGACGCAACGGCCGGGCACCCCAGAATGAGCTTTATGGACGCGTACCGAGGGTACCATCAGATAGCTATGTTCGGCCCAGACCAGGAGAAAACAGCCTTCATCACTCCAAGAGGTCTGTTCTGTTACCAAGTAATGCCCTTCGGCCTGAAGAACACTGGGGCGACTTACCAGAGAATGGTCACCAAGATGTTCAGTTCTCAGCTCGGTGACACAATGGAAGCTTACATAGATGATATGGTGGTGAAGAGCAAGGCCGAAGCGAATCATCTGGATGATCTTCAGAGGGTGTTTGATATACTGAAGAAACACAAGCTTCGGCTCAACGCTTCAAAATGTGCTTTTGGAGTTGGTTCGGGAAAATTTCTGGGTTATCTTGTCACGCGCAGAGGCATTGAGGCCGACCCCTCTCAGGTCTCGGCCATTCAGAAGGTGGAAGAACCAAGAATGCTGAAGGAGGTGCAGAAGCTTGCAGGTATGGCTGCAGCTCTCAACCGGTTCATCAGCAGGTCTTCGGACAAATGTCGCCCATTCTATGAGGTACTCAAGACAAATAGCAGAAGACACTTCTTGTGGACCGATCAATGCAAGGAGGCCCTCGGCAACCTCAAAGAATACCTCTCTTCGGTTCCCCTGCTTGCCAAACCAATGCAGGGGGAAGAGATGTACCTATACTTGGCCGTCACTCCTCATGCCGTCAGCTCAGCACTGGTTCGGCAAGATGGGCTCGAACAACAGCCGGTCTACTTCTCCAGTAAATCTCTCATCAGCGCCGAGACCAGGTATCTTCCTTTTGAAAAACTTGCATATGCACTGGTTATTGCTTCTAGGAAATTGGCACCATACTTCCAGGCGCACACTATTATTATCTTAACCGAGTTCCCTCTTCGGGCGTTGCTCAAACGCGCCGACCTATCTGGCCGACTCACCAAGTGGGCTGTGGAGTTAGCAAACTTCGACATCAAGTTCCAACCAAAAACAGCTATCAAAGGCCAGATCCTGGCCGACTTCCTCGCGGAATTCTCTCCTCGTCCAGAAGATCCCTATCCTGAAGAAGCTGCAACCGAACAAGTCTTTCCAGAGTCGCTGCAAAATCAGGACTCGTGGAGAATGTTTGTGGACGGTGCATCAAATTGCCGAGGAAGTGGAGTAGGAATTGTCCTTATCTCGCCGGAGGGAGTCACCCATGAGCACTCTCTTCGGCTCAACTTCAGCGCCTCCAACAACGAGGCAGAGTATGAAGCACTTCTGGCAGGCCTGAGCGCAGCCGAAGAATTGGAGATCCAGAGCCTAAGCATCTTCAGCGACTCTCAGCTCGTAGTCAACCAAGTCAACGGTGACTATGAGTGCCGAGACGAGCGGATGGGAAAGTATATGCAGAAGGTCAAAGAAAGGATGGGGCTGCTCAAACAAATCCAAATCCAGCAGGTCGGAAGGGAGCAAAACGCCCATGCCGACGCTCTAGCAGGAGTAGCCTCGGCAGCAGAAGTCAAAGAGCAGAGGACAGTCAGCGTCCAAAGCCTAGCTCAGTCGAGTATTGAAGCACCGAGGCCGCCAGACGTCCTCTTTATCAACCAGGGTCCCAGCTGGATGGACCCCATCATTTCATTTCTGAAGGACGGCTCACATCCAGAAGACAAGAGGGAAGCCCATCGAATCATTCACAAGTCGGCACGATTCTGGCTTGGCCCTCAGGATAAGCTGTACAGACGGTCATTCTCCGGACCATACCTCCTCTGTGTGCATCCAACATTGGTGGAAGGAGTACTGCAGGAACTCCACGCCAGCAGTTGCGGAGCGCACACCGGGGGAAGATCAATTGCACACCGAGCTATCTCACAAGGGTATTGGTGGCCGAAGATGATGGAGGACGGAGAACAGATAGTGAAGAAGTGTGATTCCTGTCAGCGGTTCTCCCCAATCATTAGACAACCTGCCGAGGGGCTCACACCATTGACCAGTCCATGGCCTTTCTCCCAGTGGGTCTTGGACATCGTCGGCAAGCTCCCTACGGCGCCGAGAGGTTTCAATTTTCTGATCACGGCTACCGACTACTTCTCCAAGTGGGTAGAATCCGAGCCGCTGGTCACCATAGAAGATAAGGATGTTAAAAGATTCGCTTGGAAAAACATTGTCTCTCGCTTCGGCATCTCCTATGCCTTCATCTCTGACAATGGAACCCAATTTGTGGGGGACCTATTCACCAGCTTTTGTGCCGAGCACAGAATCAGGTTCTACAACTCAACCCCACACTACCCGCAAGGCAATGGCCAGGCCGAAGTATCAAACAAGACCATCGGCAGTGGCATTAAACAAAGACTGCAAGCTGCTAAAGGAAGATGGGCAGAAGAACTCCCCAGCGTTCTTTGGGCCTACCGAACGACTCCACGGCGCTCCACAGGGCAGACCCCATTCTCTCTGGCCTTCGGTATGGAGGCAATCATTCCATTAGAAGTCGGACTGCCAACGATCAGAACTGAAGGATTTGATGAAGCCACGAACGACGCAGCGATCCAAAAAGACTTGGACTTGACCGACGAAAGAAGAGACTCGGCTAGGATCAGACTAGCCGCCTACCAACAGGGGATAGCCAGAAATTTCGCCAGAACGGTCCGGCCCAGGGTATTCAAAATCGATGACCTTGTCCTCAGAAAGATAGTGGGAAACAAGAAGAAGAGTTCCGATGGGAAGCTCGGTCCCAACTGGGAAGGGCCGTACAGAGTAACCGGGCTTGCAGGGACAGGGGCTTACCGACTTGAGTATCTGGACAGCACTCCAATCCCAAGACCGTGGAACGCTACGAACCTTCGGTTGTATTACCACTAACTTATGTAAAGCTGGCCAAGGGTCCTCAAATCAATGTAAATCTGCTTCTCAAATCTTTGCGCAGTATGTCATCTCCTGCTTCGGCGCTAAATCACCGGAGCACTTCTCAGTTGCCGTTCATCTATAAAACGAGCAAGCAGCTCCTCGG
>NMUG010005052.1:0-13400 GCA_002855965.1 Monotropa hypopitys | reverse complement strand
AAGAACACAATTGATACATCAAGCCCTAACTTCTATATCCTTGGACCAGCTCTTCGAGCCAATTCAATAATTTTATAGTAATCCACACATTTAACTTCAATGGTGGATATTTTTTAGTAACGGCTCCAGATCTTCTCTAATCTTGATAGAACTGACACACTTCAAGTACAGAAACAAATTGGAACACAAACGAACAATAAAATAGCGAATAATTGAAGAGAATCCAAGAAAACCGCATGCAAAAAAATAAATATTTTTTTGTGAAAGAAAAGACTAAATATCTCTCAAAATGTGGAGGCTAGGATTCCAAGAGAATACTCAACATTAGGTAATGAAAACAACAACCCAATGTCTCTATCTATAAGAAGGTATGAAAGAAGATACTTTAGAAATGAATTCACAAGAGTTAGAAAATAATTATCAATAGGTTACAGGTGAAAAAATCAATTAGGAGAAACAAAAGATGGACTACCGATAGTGAAATATAATGGAATAGGAATACTACCAGTATTTAAAGGACACCAAAGAAGATTTATTAAGAGAAATTGAATAACTTTAATCTCTGCAGACTTCAAGAATCAACAAAAAAATTATGGCTCAATTTTCTATGGCATTATGAATGGATTTGGAAGCTTTAAACCCAAGACGAGATGATTCTAATAAAAATTAAATAAATTAACTCTAAAAAATAAATCAAAAAATAAATTACAAGTTCAAAATGGTTTTTCACCTCTCATCTCGAAAAATATCCAAGACTAAAAATCCTATAAATCCCCCCTTGAATTTTCCGGGTCAAAACCATTGAAAGTGCGGTACGTGGAATTTATGCAAATCCTAGAGGATGGTGAATAGGTTTGCCGATTAAAAATTAATTTTGCCTCTTTTAAAAATGATTTCTTGATTATTAGCCAACAAATTGTTTAAACGATGAACAATAAAAGTAAAGGTGCAAAGAGCAACACTCAACACCGGCTATACATGGAAAACACTTAGGGATCAATCAATCCTTAAGCGAAAAACCGCAGACCTCTACCAAATCCACTATCAATCACAGAAAGTCAAGATATAAGAGATACAGACTTTTACTCCGAGTCCTAACTCCAACGATCTTCGACTCCTAGAGTCTTTTCTGCATTCTGACAGCAACCACAACACTCCTCGTGCTGATCTCTGTATCAAAGACGGCTCCAGATCTTCTCTGGTCTTTGGTATACGATCTCTCTCCAACTCCAAGCACGTTGATGATGGATGATTATGATGTAAAAAAACACTAGATATGAATGAATATGATGTGGATGATCTCTAGTAAATAAAACAAAAACAATGGATTGAGAATCAAAATACCAAAATCACTACAAGGTGATAAAAACTTTCGAACCCATAAAATGGTGACTAGGGTTTTGATTTTCTCAATACCAAAAACCCCATATGATAATATGAATCTCTCTCTCTCTCTCTTATTTATCCACCAAAGAGGTTTTAATCAATCTCTCTAACCTAAATGAATGAATAACTTAGTTATATAGGGTTAAGGATTTTCAAAACACTTAGGAACAAAAGGACATAAAAGCCTCAAAAAATACCTCCAAAACGATTCAAACAACCCTAAAAACGTCAAAATGCACATCAAGTCAGTTGCCAAAATACCAAAAATGCGAGACAAAAGTAGTCGCGTGTGATGACCGCGTGCCACATGTGCGCGCACTCTCCCAAAGAATACCAATGGCGCACTATGTGCTGTTGGGTTTGTGTCTTAGCCAAAAATTGATGAAACACAAAGTCCCGAATGTCCCAAAAAGAACAGTGGATAAAACACACATTCCCCCAACAATTAAACACATGTCTTGAGTCTAAAAGGTATTTCTATGAAAATTGAACAACCTAAGACACTACAAATGAAGATGCAATGCAATGAATGCAATATCATACCAATGAGCATCTTCATCGAAAGCCACGTTCTCAGCAAGCACGATGAGTCAAATCATCATCGAGGATCGAATAGTGGAGAACTAGCCTATCACTGTCCTGAACCAAGATAAAGCCTGAAAAGCTATTGACTCTGGATAATTTTGCAACTTATATCTAAAATATAATTTGCCTAACAACATACTAAAATCCCAAGAAACAGTCAACACACTAAAACTACTAACAAAATCCCCCTTTGGATTTTTTGGGACAAAATCATTCAACTAACAAAACTAAAATAAAGTGAGGCTAAAATAAGCAAGCCAAAAATAAATAACATCCTAAAAAGCTACTAGCAGTAACTCAAGGAATGAAGCTGTGGTGGATATGACCTGCAGATAATATGACTAATCCTGCAAAAAAAGTTAGCACAAGCACAAATATATATGAAGGATTAACATAATGATAAGAGGAAACAATGTATGGAGAGCCAATAAATAAAACAATTTCCTTTTGTAAGTCAATTAACCAAAACACAACCTCATAATTAAAATCTTATCCCCTAACTTCTCCACCAATTTCGTCCTTTTCAAACCTTCTCCCCTTTATAAAACTTCTCCCCCTTTTGTCACGGAAAAACAAAGACAAATGTAAGGATTAAAATAAGTGATACCAAGCATAATAAAATGAGTGAAAGATTATAAGGATACCAATTGAGTATTTGAAATTTTGGATACCAATTAAAAACATGTAAATAGTGATTCAAATTGAAAGATTAATGCCAATTTAAAAATTGAACCAAATTGTGATACACTATACCAAGAACATATTGATACCAACTTAGCAAAGAAATTGATAATCCTCACAACGACAATATAAAAACAGATTAAAAGCATGATATTAATAGAATGAACGACATATTAAGTTTAAATCAACAACTAATGAAAAATCTTTCATACGGATAAACGAGTAATATTTTTATCCCCGATCTCTTAGATAGGACATGCAATGATAGAGAAACAAGTGGCTATACTAGACTGTCCATCAATAAAAAACAGAAACAAAATCGCAAAGCAGAATCAAATAGCGAAAATAAAATCACAAACAAAAAATATAATACTCTCTCCCTCAAATGAATCTCCCTACCCACCCCCCTCAAAATAAAATTCTCCTCCTTAAAACAATCTAACTAAGAAACAAAAAAGAATGAGGTAAATGAAAAGGAGATACCAAATGAATAAATTGACACTCCCCCTAAATAAATGCACTCAGCAAAGACATCACGCTATACACATACAAGAAGGCAACATGGATAAGAGAATAAAGCATGTGGATGCTCAATCAATGCAGCTATAAGATCAAGAGGAGTTTTATGAAAGCCAAGCAGATCAAGCATATGCACATATAAGCTACACGTAGACAGTTTATCGTACGAGACAATTTAAAAATATCAAGAATTAGAATGTAATATCATGATCAAAACTATCAAAGTGTTAAGTGAAACGTAGTGCAAAAGGAGCAAAAAACTATTAGCAAGGCCAAAGCGCAGTTGAATCGGCTCATAAGGAAAAATGCCTAGTAAGGTCAAACAATAAAGTCAAACCAGTAATGGTTCGGACCTAAAGACTTAATCACAAACCCCATTCTTATTTTTGGGACTTGATTAGGGACTTACACCTAGTACATTGAAAAAATATTATGCAACAATTCTCGTAAGACGAAGGTCTAGCAAAGCAAGAGCAAGTGTGAATAGCTATTTTAGAATAATTCAATTGCAGCTTGATTGATATTTTTCTTTTGATAGTGCAATGACCACTTTACATTCTTCCAAATCAAATGGAGTTTTTGCACTAATCCATACGCGGCTAATCATATAAAGAGTCGAATTGGAGAAAGCATTTATAGGTAACCCTCGAACAAATGGTCAATTCAAGATATACCTAGAAAGGTAAAGACCCGGAGAAGCTTCAAAAGGCTTTTGAGGCATTCGTAAAAGTTAGTTCCAATAATTTAGTGTGTAAAAATAGACTTGAACGTGAGATTCAAATTGACAATGGATATTCCCAAAAAGTCAAGCATGATAAATAATCAATGATAGTATATAATAACATATCATAATCAATACATGACATGCATGGAAAATCCAAGATCTTTAGATACAATTAAAGAGAATCAATATCACGCCCCGGATTTTCAAACCATTTTTTTGAAATACAGTTTAAATAATAAACAAGGGGATACAACTACTTGTCATCCAGATACAGTCAGTTGAATTTTTATTACATCATAGAGCAGTACAAAGTAGAACTACAAAAAGGTACAAGTGAAAGTAAAGTACAAGAACTGGCCCACTACAACTGCTACAGTGAAAAAGAAAGAGCTACAAGTACAAGAAAAGTAACTGAAACTGAAGTACACGACTGTCTACAACTAATACAACCGAAAACACTGTAACTGAAACATAAAGTGCGAGAAAGGCTACTGAAACTGAGGTAGCCGAACCCAAGAAAATCTAGTAGCTGACTCGAACTCCAAATTAGCAAGTCCTCCAATCCGTGCAAAACAGAACTAGAAAAAGAGAAAAAGGAGGGTCTGAGCAAACCACAGCTCAGTGAGAAAACCCCTAACTACCACCAAGCATGCACATGTTGTGCGTGCCTACGTGTCCACAAGGAAACGTACAAGAACAATAAAGAACTCCAAGTACATGTGATGCAAACCTAACTCAAGCAATAGTGAACATAGGCGTGTCGCCAACTAAGTGAGTACAACCAAATCCTCAACATTAAGTGAGTGCAAAGAGTAAGGCATCCTAGGTCCAACCGAAGTAACTCCTAGTACGACCCAATCAACCTTACCACTAAGGTAGAACAACTCTAAGGATCTACTAAGGATCCCAAACCAAATCAATACTAAGATATCCAACAACAACTCACTCTATGAACCTCACTAATGATCATTATCACTGTGTATTAGATTCATAAGTAACTTTGAATATTTGAGGTGTTTCTTTCTTACTTTTCTATCTTTCCGTTCGTTTACTTCACAATAGGAATAAATCTAAGAATCCCCTCATAAGTCCATTACTGATTTATCCTTTCATCCTCGTTACATGTTGCCAATCGTTCCATAACTTTGCACTAGGACTAAATCCAAGAATCCCCTCATAAGTCCATTCTTGATTTATCCTCTCATTTTCTTTTATCGTACTTGAGAATCTTTTCCATATTTGATTGGGTCTGGTATAGTGGCTTGTCGGCACACTATCATTTCCGTCCGTTGTTCCCCAACTCGTTGGGAGGGCCAAGAGAACCCCATTGTGCACAATGTCGTGGATGACACGACCATTCAGGGAATCCCGTCATAAGTTCATTCCCGCATAAATAAACCGGCGTTCCCAAAATTGTTGGGAGGGCCCCCACTACCCTTTGATTCCACGTAGTTTAAGTTATTCCATCTCATCGCTGTCACTATGCCTAGCCAAGGCCATTAACTGCATTTCCACTTCAACTTACCCGATCCCGTTCCTTTTCATTAAAAGTTTCTCAAGTGATAGATTCAAGGTTGGGTACGAGTAGCCCTCATAGGGCACATCCTCTATATTTTAAGTTCATTACGTTCATCTATTCCACTGAATATGTCATCAAGTTCTTCCAAATCCATGCCCAATCGTAACGAGATAAAAAAGGGAATTAACCCACCGATTCTATCTTTTACCAAGTTAACGATTTATTTCAACACTCTCCCTTAACGAGCTCAAGGGAGACCAACGGGTATAATGATACCCATAACCATGACGACGTCAAAGGGAATTCTTATCGGCTAGAGGAAGTCACCACAATGCCCGAGGGGTCTAACTAACCCCAATTTCGCTCCAACGGTCCGCTTAGGACTTTTATCGAACATTTGGTGTCCCATAGGCTCTAAGGGACTTACTATGACGTTAAAGACTCAACGCACCAAATTCCCCTACACGCAAGTCCTACGAAAGTCCTAACGTCACAATTTACCCCAAAATACAACTTATGATTTGCACGGGAATTCCTTTGGACAAGTCATACTCGCACCTAGTCAAGGTCGTGTATTGATCCCACAAGAATCTCTACTCCAAACCTAAACCTCAGTATTCATCCAAACCCAAACTAGGATTCCCATGGGGATTCCATCGAATAAGGTACTCACCAAACTCTAAAGGGTCTACGGTGAGCGTAAGGGCTCGACTTGATCAACCGAACCCCCACACAAATCCTACGATGATCCGATAGTGCTAAATCCTCCAAAACATAGTTCAAGATTTATTAAGGCATTTCGTCGAACACTTGGTGGCTTTAAACTCCAATGACCACCAATCAACCTATTAGTCACCCAATCACCACCAAACCACTACAAAACACATCCTACCATATCCATTAGCACTAACCCTAGGGCACATCAAACAAGTAAAGACCATGAATATACAAAATGCAATACTGATATGACATGATTACGGAAAACAAATCCTAGAGTGCACATACACACACACATTTATAATAATTAGGAGTTTACCCACCGGAGAAGTCGCCGGAGCTCGGAGGTCGCCGAAGAAACATCCTCAACACCGTCATGATCCAAGCCCGTCATTGCGTATATCGTCAAGCCCTCGTCGACGTTTGTGAAGGAGATAATCTCCGAATCTTCTTGGATCTTCAAGAAATAAAGAGAGAGAGGGAGAGAAATGTGTTTTTTGAGAGAGAGAGAGAGAGAGAGGAGGGAAGGGTTCAGATAGAAAGGGGGGATGGGAAATGTTTTTGGTCCAACTTAAATGAAAACCCCAAACTTAAATCACAAATCGCAGTCGCGCCGTCCAGACGAGAATCCCGTCATCCAGACGCGAACACTCCGCCGTCCGGACGGACACCATCCCGGTCCGGACAAGACCTCCTGAAGCACAACCCCGAACCTTCTACTCTCCCGTCTGGACGGGACCAACCCCTGGTCTGGATGAGCCACCTGAGAATGCCCCGAATGACTTCGAACCACTTCCAAACCTTCCCGATACAACCCCGGACATTTCCAACATATTCTAAATATCGAATAAGCGTCCTAAGGCCATGTCGTGGCCTTCCGCAAAGCCACGAACGTCAATGACGATGAACTAACGATTTGCAGACTTACCGAAACACCTTGTTAACACCCAAATCACAAGCCGAGGAATGAAATCCAAGACCAAGAGGTCGAAACCAATTCAAAACTTCTCGGGATATATTTCAAAACCCAAAGAATTTAATTTAAAAGACTTTGGAAATCCAAGTCGTTACATCTCATACCCCTTAAAGAAATTTCATCCTCAAAATTGAGTAAGAAAAGAATAGGAGATGAAAATCAAACCACACGACTATCGAGAACACCTCTACAACGAATTCCTCAGGAGTTGAATAGAAACGGACACAAAAGTGATTACAATCAAAATGCTTGGATTCAAAATAAGTGTCTGAACACTTGAAGGGCACACAGATAAGCATGGTTACGTTCTGATTCAACATCCAATGATTTATTCGCAATAACACAATGCAAGGATACGCTTCACAACCCGCATGCTCACAAACTTGCTAAGAGGTAAAGGAAAGCTTCCCGATACAATATGGATAGGTTGATGCGAAATCAATTCCATTGAGATACCAAAAGTACGGAGAGTTCTACAAGAGACAACCTCCTCAATGACGACTAATCCAAATGAACGAAAATAGATGAATCGGTATTACAACGCCAACAGTCTCTTATCGATCTACAACTCGCACATTAGAAATTTTCATGTCGTAGTCCTTCACAAACCAATAATCACACTACGGATACACCAATACGCAAGGACACGCCACGGACATGCCGTGTCACACTCTGTAAATTTCAATGCGATTTATCTATCCGTTTTATCGTATTCGAGTGTGATTATATCATTCTGGAATCCCGTTGAACCTATTCTGTTTAGTTGGTGCTTGTTCGGGCGTTTCGGGATGGCTTTGGAGACCATTCTGCAGCTTTTTGGCATTTTGGTGTAGTTGCACCGGTGCAGATTGGAATTGCACCGGTGCAGGTGCTGTGCAGAGTGCACTGTCTTTTTTTGAAGCAGTTTGCACCGGTGCAGGTATTTGTTGCACCGGTGCAGGGTAACTCATATAGGTTCTGTTTAGATTTGCATCGGTGCAGGTATAGTTGCACCGGTGCAGGGGTGGTTTGCATCGGTGCAGGTGGGAGCTGCACCGGTGCACAAAGGTTCTAATTTGAGGCAGAAGGGTTTGCATCGGTTGATGCATGGGTGCAACGGGGGTTTGCACCGGTGCAGACTTAGCTTGCACCGGTGCACCTGCTGTTCTGCAGACTATCATTAAGGGCAAAGTTGTCTTTTTGCATGGGGGCCTATATATATGTTCTTGGTCTGAGATAGGGCATTCCTAGCCCCATTTTCTGTAGAAAACTCCCTCTTCTCTCCCTCTCATTTCTCTCCTACATCCACCCATTTCCGACGAGATTGGGAGCTTCCGGCCTTCACAAACGTCGATGAGCGCATCGAGGGCTACGCGTGGACGGGTCTAGATCATCTCGGTTCGGTAAGTCACTCTCCTCCCTCAAACCCTGGCTCCTATAAGTTTTCCCTTCCATTGATTGACGATGGTTGTGTTGCGTAGGTTGCGGCGAGAGCTTCGTAGTGATATATTCAGATTGTTGCGGCGCAGTAGACATTTTCCGGTGACTTTTTCGGTGACTTTTCCAGCGACATTACGGTGGGTAATTTCTAACTCCTACTTAGTATGCGTGGGTGTGCGTATTTTTATTCCTTGTTTCATTGTTTATCGATTGTCGATTCATTATGCATAGTCGTATCGTTTGTCATTCGATTCGTTGACGTTGAGTGTGTAGTCGTATTATTATTATTCGATTTGTTGGCGTCGAGTTAGTCTCGGGTACTTGTGTTGGTCTCGGAGTGGTGTAGAAGTGGAGGAAATGATTTGTATATTGAGGATTACCCTTAGACTTGTATAGACGCCAAGTGTTCGATGAATTGCCCGAGTGGGCTTTGGGGTTGAATTTGGGTGTGTCAGCCATGCCAAACGATAGTAACGAATATTTAGGATCATGTTTCACTTATTTGGGTCCTTATGGTATGGCAAGATAGTAAGTTATGATGAATTGGGGATCTTCCCCCTTGTTATCAATTAAGGTGAACCTTTTACCTAGTTGGGTTTGATCATGGAAGTTCTTTGGGGTAAGTGGTGTTGTGGCTTCCTTGGGTACTAGTAACGTGAGGTGTGGGTAGTACGCATCCCCTTGGTCTTGTGACGACGGGAAGTTGATAAATTGTGATGGACCCTACTCTTGAGGGGATCGTGGAAATATGGGAAGTTGATGAATTTAACTTGCAACGTAATGTACCCAACGAACATAATGGATTTCCAATATGAGGGATGGATCCTATGAGGACCACCCTTAGTCACCCTTCAATCATTCACTTAAACTCATCAAGTGGAAATAAGAGGTGTAATGTGGTTTTCACTTGGATGGTTCTTGCCCAAGTCCTTTGTCGTGTTAAGTGAGAGATATGCGTTCCCGAAGTCGCGGAATCATTGGATGTCATTGATGGGTGATGATCTAGGAATAAGATCCTTTGGCCATAGGTGGGAGATACGAGTTCCCGAAAGTCTCGGAATGACTGATACGCTGGAAGGCGGGATCTTGGAAAAATCTTAACGCATGTGTTCTACTCGCCCTTGTTTAGGGGAGATTGGCTACTCGCTTGTTCCGGAGTAGGCCGGATATGAATAGTGTACTTTACTCGCCCTTGTCTAGGGGAGATTCGAGACTCGCTTGGTAAGGAGTCGTCCGAAAATAAATATTGGAATAAAATGATGACCTTGTGATGGTAGTGTTGTTGTGCCCCTTGGGTGAGCCAAGGTGGGAAAATGATAAAACATGTAACTCCAATATTCAATATCAACTACAATCATGTGAATCCAAAACCTTGCCAATGAACATGAGGGTAATGTGGTGACAAGGAGAATTCGGGTGTTGGATTCCTTATGAGTAAATTATGGGTGTTGATCGTGTCTTGATTGTGGTTTGGGTTGAGAGCGGTTGCGATTGAGTGACGAGGTTTGTGTATCTCGTAGTAGAGTTCTCTAGTGACGGTGTTCACGTTTGGGACGTCGATTGTGGTTTGGGTGACACTCTACTCGTTTGGCCTCAGAGATACTCTTAGTCTCACGTCACTTGGGTGTGTGTGTGCGTGTGTTGTGCCTCTTCTTGACCTTACTTACCTTTGCTTTGTGGCACATAGGTTCGCATGCACTCGTGCATGCTTTGTAGTCGTTAGTTGTTACCTCACTGAGCCATGTTTTGCTCAGACCCTCTTTCCTTTCTCTTTTCCAGAATTGTATTGCAGGGTTTCTCTTGCAAGGAGATTTGGAGATTATGCTAGCAGCTAGTTCCCTTGGAGTTGCGGCCTTGGCTCTCTTTTGTACTTTGTGCTCTCCCTTTTCAGTTTGTAGTGAGTAGTTGCTGTTGTACCTTCGTTCCATGTACACTTTCAGTTTTGCATATTGTATCAAGATTAATGTAATAAGAATTCCTACTGCAATGCATCTGTATAGTAACCGTTAACTCCCCAATGTTTGTGTTTACTTTATTTCAAAAAACAATATGTGTTGGAAACGTTTTACTTAAAAACACGGGGTGTTACAGTTGGTATCAGAGTTTTCGGTTTGATTACCTTCGGACCGTGGGGAGACACCTAGTCTCCATGGGTTCCTAGGTTCATTACAATTGATATAATCATTCTCGTGTGCCTTGGAGCACTGTTTACCTTGGGTTTGCTTCCCTAGAGTTGCTTGTTTCGTTTCGACTCCTCCTTGGATTGTTGAGTTTCCTTGACTTGTTGGGAGATGAGTGTTGTTCATCCCCTTAAGGCTATAGGTGTGGTATCGATTGTATGCTTGAGTGCCTAGCTTTCTTGCGATTTGTGGTATTGATTCCGTTGTTCAGTTGAGTTGTGGATTTTTTATGGCTTTGTAGCGGGAATTGTGATTTGTGGTACGATATGAGATCTTGAGACTCGTTGGTTTTTTCGTTTGGAGGCACAAATTCTTGGTTGTCTTGTGGTTTCGTAAGTCCCAATGAGTTTTGGGAATCCCTCTTTGTGGATGTGTAGTGGAAAATTTTGATTTTGGAAGGATAATGTTTTTGAGGTTTGTCGGTTTTCCCGTTTTGAGGCATAAGTTAGGTTTCGTTGTGTGGTTGTGTAATTTGTTAAGGCTTCCGTCGTGCATTTTCGGGTAAAATGAGATTTGTTCTTCCTATTCCTTTTGCGGCTTAGCTTTTATGCTCCCCATTTCTCTGGTGATTTGATGTTGGTGACCATTTTGGGTCCTTTGCCTCTTGGGAGAATTTGCACGTTCTATGTGTCGTATTCAGTCTTTTCTAGTGCAATGCGAATATTCACATATAGTGACGTTGATTGTTCTTTGTACCAGTGTTTCAATGGCTCCTAGATGTGCGGTAAATCGGAATCGTCGTGTGATTCCTACTCCTGGAGTTGTTCTTGGAGATGGAGTTCAGTTGCAGTTCGATCAGTTGGCCGAGAGATTGGCAGCAGTCATTGTTGCGTATGGTCGCGATTCGGGTTTGTTGTTGGGTAACGAGAGAAATCGATCTTCGCAGATGGTTAGCGATTTTCTCCGCTTTAATCCTCCTAAGTTCGATGGTTCCTGAGATCCATTGAAAACGAATCATTGGCTCGTTGAGATTCGCAAAGTTCTAGATGCGTTGGAAATCAATGAAGACTCCGTTCGAGTGTCCTTAGAGACTTTTCAATTGATCGGTGAAGCAGGCGCGTGGTGGGAATCACTGACGCAAAGTGATGGAGCACCGAGTTCCTCTTCTTTGAAAGGTATGTCTTAGGTTCAATTTGAAGCTGCGTTCGATTCTCAGTATTTTCCTGATTCGTGTCGTGAGGCGATTGGTCTACAGTTTGAGCGGTTGACGCAAGGTGACATGACGGTCACTCAGTATGCCTCTAAGTTCCATTCCTCGTCGTGCTTCGCATTGGAGTTGGTTCGATCAGAAAGTCACAAGTGTAGAAGATTCGAAAGAGGTTTGCATCCCTCGATCCAGCCGTTTGTTGTGGATCAGCATATTCAGAGCTATCCATCTTTGCTGGAGAGTGCTAGGGCAGTATAGTTGTGCCTTAGTCAATTGAAGGCGACTTCTAGAGTTGAGTCTCCTCCTCGAGTTGCTTACAAGAGCTCAGGTTCATCCAGGAATTTTAGTAAGAAGCGGGACCATAGCCAAGTGGGGTCATCGTGCAATCGTCGAAATGGTGGTTCGTCTTCTTTGTCGCGCAAGCCGGGAGTTGCTTCTGCCTCCTATATTGTATGCCATAAATGTTGTCAGCCAGGTCATTTCCATGCGCAGTGCACCGTGTCGGTTCCTCCGTCAAAGTCTTGTTTCGTGTGCGGTGAAGTTGGACATGTGGCAAGAGTTTGCCCCAAGCAATGAGAAATCAAGGTTGAAGAAATTGTCGGCGTCATGTGTTTGTCTCTTAGTCAAGTTTCGTTTCCGTGTTGGACTTAATAAAATCCATGTTCTCGTTGTATTGTTGAGATTTCACTTTTGATTTGTGATCGTTCTTATGTATCGTTTCCTTTTGGGATCGTATTGAAAACTATGTTGAATGGTGATATTGTATTGCACCTTAATTGGATCTTGAGGTTATCTTGTGATCTCTCTTAGAGTTCACCTTTGTCAAGTTTCTCGTTTACGAGTGAAGTTGCTAAAATTCTTGGTTGTGTTGGTGGTTGGCTTCCTATGTGAGACTCGTTCATTTTATTGGACGTCATTGGATAGTGTTGGAAAATCATGTCGGATTGAACCGGTTGAACCTTCTTACTTGAAACTTCCAATTTTATCGATGGAACCTTATTTTTTTTGTGGTGGCAAAAAAAATTAATAGAGAGTTGTTGTAAAATAATTTTTTAATGGTTCCATAGTCTTGACCTCTTTGTTAAAAGTCCCGACTCTAGTTGTTGTTGTATCGTTTGAGACTTGTTATTGTTACTCTTACTCCTTGGTCGAGTTGTGTGTCCCTTGAGACACCTTGCTTATGTCTCAACTATTTCGTTTCGTTGTGGGATGTTTCCTTGTTGGGTGTCGTTGAATTGTGACAAGAAGTTTTGGCTTCTTTTCTTGTTGTCGTGTCTACCTATTGCATTCGTACCAAATTGTTCGTGTTCATTTGCGAAAGAATCTTGGATCTTCGAGGCGACGAAATTAGTAAAGCGTGGGAAAATGGGTACGATTGCATATTTAATTTTAGACTCGGTGTGAGTTTGTACTAAGTCATGTTGTTTGGACTTAACACATGCATAATTGGTGTGGTGTGTGGGGTTTTCTTTGATTGTGTGATGTATGTTTGACGTACGTGTGTCGAATTGAGAAACGCTACCGGCTGGGGCATCTTAGGACGATCA